>JXSR01S008796.1:0-15113 GCA_000969725.1 Ophiothrix spiculata
GGTGAACTCCGCGCTTTGACAAACACGCATTCACAAGTAATTTGTGGAGCCAATTCTCAAGCATCTGTCAATTCCAGAAAGAAATGTACCAATTAAATTCAACCGGCAGCATATTTGTGCCCGAAATAAAGCTGTGTTAAAACTCATATCATGTATTTTTCAACTTTATCCTCACTGACCTGTATTACAATGGCCCGTGGTAAAGAACGGGGTGAAGTGTACGTAATGCCTTTTCCAAGTAATGACTACCGTGATGACTCTCGTAATAACTTTGAGAGACCAAAACAAATGATAATGCTACACAATGATGACACATGCGATAATGTGAAATTACGTCAGGCGAGAAAATGAGGGACATCTTAGGTTTGTAATTTGGTTCTGAAATTGCTTGTTTTAAATCTTAACTACAAAATGTCTTTTTGATAATGCATGGTTGTGTAGAGGAGTAAAGAGGGATTAATGGCAAACAAGACATGGAATTTCACATTTTGAATTCCAATTTTGATCAGGAGATGCCCGTTTACAATATATCGTAGATCACCCATTTGTAGTAAAATATTGCGTAGCCTTAAGTTGCAGTGACCTGGAGACCTTTTCTTGTGGACAGAAAGCCTTATTACATTAGTTGTGCCTATGACTGATAGCATTTCTTTGTACTCGCAATATCATCGCAGACAATGATTACAGGAGGTCTGGGAGGGCACTTTGCCTCGCAATTTGCTTCGTTTTTGTGCTCAAATTTCTTTTGCTGTTTATTGTGCGAGTTGGTAACCTATATTTGATCATTTCCTATCTCTCTCTATCCAAGCCATCAACCATGATGCAATTTGCAAATAATGAGTTGAGTTCATGTAGATTATTTCCATAAAAGAAGCTACTTTTGTTTGCGTGTGGATGCTTCGCCGTGAACAGGCAATAATTTAAGCTAATCAATTAGTGTATACACGGTTTGAAGCTGTCTATTTTTCTGGCTAGGCAGGTGGTAACGGCTAAATTGGACAGATACTTGTAATTACATCAAGGGACAAGCCACTATTTTTATTCGTCGCTTTGATGCTTGCGCCCCGTAACCTTTACAAACGGGTCAGACAAAACCCGACAGATTCAGTTCATGTTCAATTTTGTGACAGATAAGAGATTTATTTTGTTATTCCAAGCTAGGAGTCACCATTAGGAAAAGCATAGCAATTCATCAAGAGTAACAATTGGTTTTGTTGTCACCTGAGCCGGTCAACACAAACAACATAATTTCCCAAAGCATTTGTTTGAATATTTTCAACTGTATCAAAAATATGGGATCCATACAGCTGTGATTTTATTGTGTATGATATCCCTTTTGACTTTTCTTTCAGAATTGAAATCAACCCTTGGAAAATTAAATTCTATCATTTAAGCATTTTTTTTTTTAATTTTTTAGCAGTTATGCAACATTTGTTTCACCCTATAAATACCACTGAATTTATCAATATCATATTCTGTAAAAGCTAAGAAAATTGTCCAAGTCCAAATATGCCAGATGGTGCAGGAGAGAGCTTTTTTTCTAGTGCCTGACCAATCTACCCAAGATGGGAATCGACCAATTCCGATCTTCAGCAGTTTTAGATCGGTTAATTGGACCTAAACTACACTTGGTCAAAAGATTTATATAGATTCTAAATAAGTTAAGGTCTGTATAACATTCCTCCATATGGTTATGACCTTAACAACTCTCATAGCTCCACATAATTTCAGGCATAGATCCAGTAAGTTTTTCCATTATCGTAATGGCCTAATTACTTAACTTAATTTCAGAATGGGACTGGTAGGATAGTTGTCTCAGAGCTTTTCTTTTCCCCACCGGTCCCAAGTACAAGGTAATAAATAGGGAAAACCCCCCAAAATTTTAACCATTTAACTCGGCCTCCAAACAAAATTTTTCCTACCAAACATTTGGTTGTGACGTCACGAAATATTTGCCATTGAACTTAAAGTATGAACGGGTAGCAAACATTTGGTCCAATGTATATGGCAATTCAATAGCATGTGCAATCTAGCGCGAAATTTTATTTGGTCTCAACTTTTGTTTGGGGTCACTCGTCATTTTGACGTCACAACCAAATGTTTGGTAGCAAAAAAATTTGTTTGGAGGCCGATTATGTTTTTGGCTTTATTGTGCATCTAATTATGTTGTTTACACTTGGAAGTTGTTTTGAAATTGAGCATTTGACAGTCTGATATTACACACAGCCTGATGACATAATATTATGGACTTATTGATCACTTATTTGCCTAATCATGTAGCTTGCATATTGCTTAGTAGTACATCAATTAAAACCATGTCATTTGTTAATAGCGCTCGCTCGCACCCAGCTACCCACCATATTGCTCCTCGAAGTCAAATCAATACCGATTACCAATGTGCTTAAAATAAACCCAAACAGTTCTGTTTAAAATGCAGAGCCATATTTTTGTATGAGATTTGCATTAATTATGATGAATTACACTAATCAGGGAGCACTTGATGTTTTAACGATAGGAACATTAAAGATGTATAAGATGGTGTGTTTAATCCTTGTTCACACTAGCGACACCTCGCATGATCCTCATTAAAGCAGAAACTTCCCTAGATGAAGCGAACGCATTGCAATAAGAGAAGATTTCATGTGTATCCCATCATGCATTGCTTCCTAAGGGATTGTTTGTATGGGAAATCATGTCGGTAGTTAGTGATGAAATGACCCTAAATTGATGTAAATTGTTGTATTCTTGCGATTTTGACATGTGTCATCACTAACCACTCACATGACTTCCTGCACAAAATTTCCCATAGGAAGCAGTGCATGATGGGATAGTCACGGTATCTTCTCTTGATTGCAATAATCTTGCTGGATTGCTGATGAGGTGCTTGATATAATGAGCCTTCGTTTTTGTTTTCAATACATTTTCCATCAAGGAGGACATTTGGAGAAACCATTAGTGTTTCTATCTCATACATGTTGAAATGCAGTGTTTTTATCACAAATTTGACTTGTCTGATAAAAAGTAGATGGTGACATAAATATTTTGTGGAGCTGCATGCATATAGGGCCCATTACTCTAGCATCACTGCTATTCCCTTAGTAATGATGCTTTACGTTATCTTCAATGCTTCATTACAGATATGGTTACTGTAAACATATTTTATTTGTTGGGTGCTTTATTTTGCAAAGTATTTCTTTTTAATGTTTTTTTAGGGTGCCATGATATCTTCAATGTCAATGGTTTCGTACGATTTTACACTGTTAAGGTTTAAAATACAAGTGCTGTATTTGAAAAAAAGTTTGTTGTTAATTTAAATCTTTTAAAAATATCTAATTGTTTGCAATTATGTACCTTTAGAAATATTGGATCCTGTGCTAAGATATATCTAATTGCATAATAATCAAAGCATAAATTGAAAAAGTAGTCTTTCCAATTCCAAAGTTTCACTTTCTGAAGGTATGTTTTGAGACTACCACTTTTTAAATAGACGACTAATTGGTATCAAATAGTCATGACTTTGTCTATCTTTTCGACTATTGTTAAAGTTTGATTGGCACTGGAAAATGTCCCAAACATGAACTTGTCATCCAGTTAGCTCCAGGTTTGACAAAATTTAATAACTTCCTCTAAGAAAATTTAACCCATTTTGAAGATACCTAATGTTTGAAAAACTATGCACAGTTTTAAAAAATGCAATCTCTACATGTAGATTCTGAAGGAAAACTTGTGTGGTTTGTAGCAGAAATGAATTAGTCGACTAGTGGTCATTGACAGTTGATAGTCATGACTATTACAAATAGTCATGACTATCAACTGTCAATGACCACTAGTCATGACTATTACAAATAGTCAAGACTTCGACTGTTGGAAACTTAGTCGTGTAATGTGAGTTATAATAAAAGATAAATTGAATCTTGTTTTGGATGCATAAAAGAACCTCATCCTATCAAAAAACTCATTTTTTTTTTGTTCACTACATACTGAAGATTTCAAAGATTTGTAAAGGGAAACACTACACTTTCTGAATAAAACCAAATATTTTTTGGTAAGAAGATCATTCAAATAAATATTTGTATCAACTCTAATCCTGCAAGGAGCTAAGGCTTGTTTGACACTCATGGTTTTAAGGATCGAGTTTGTTTGTTGTTGCATCCAATTATTTCCCATAATGAAGTTTACTTTGTTTAAGAATTCTGATTTAATTTTCAACCTGTCACATATTTGGACAGGATATTCCGTTTGTTGTTGATACGAAAGTCCGGCAATATACAGCACTGATGAATAGCATTGATATGGCTAGACAAAATGGAAATGATGGTTCCGTATGAATGGAAATTGTTAATGAGAAAACATAAATGCAGAAAATGTATATTACCATCCCAAGGGGACACTTAGTTTTGTCCTGCGATTTGCTTAAAGATTTCTTGGTTGGCTAATGTCATGTAAGGGCTTTGGTATAATGTTAAGTTTTATTGAGGATTGTCGTCACTCAAGGATTTACTCAAGCAAATTGCCATGCGAACAGTTTTTGCAATCAAGTATTTGAGCAAAAATTATGGAATTGAGTCACCTGAGATTTTTGGAGATTAGGACTGAGTAATTGAGTGATTCCATAAATCCCAGGAAGTACTCAAATTAGAGTTGGACAGGGTGTGCCACTTGAGCCTAGAAACCCCTAACCATCTTTAAGGGTGATTTGGCCAAAAAGGGTACCCTTTTTAGGATTTTCCTTTATATAAGGCCTATTTTTCACAAATTTAGTGATTTTAGGTTTTTTCCATGCAAAAACTGACAATTTTTTTGGTTCAGTCAGAAAAGTCAACTCATGTTTAAGGATTTTTTTGGTAAAAAACGAGACCCAAGTTTAAGAATTTCTTGTATAAAAGCGACCCATTAGAGCAGCACATTCCTGTTTGGCTAAATATGTGAGTGCCTCCCCCCTCACCCCTGGGTGCTCAACGCCATGACTCTCACTAGTGATGCTGCTCCATCCCAGAGATGCTGCCGATGCATTCTAAATGTTAGAGGAAACCTTAATTCCATGCTAAACTTAGCAGCCTATAGGGCAATAAAATTAATTCCAAGTTCCGGCCGTCATAAACTAAATTGCTTTTAAAACTTGCCCAAACATTTGGTAGTCGTAATTCAGTCATTAATGCGTGTTGTGTGTGGCTGGCCAGTGTAATGTGTATTTTGCGTTCGTCCTGGCAGGCAACATGCCTTAGGAATTTGTGTTGTTAATTTAAATGACGGTTGGACTATTTGTTGTACCTGGCTGGATCTTAAGTGGTGCAATAAAACTCGTAATTTTATCAAGCAGTTGTTTGTAGTGTTGTGTCGGTCACTATTGCTGAACTACGCAAAAACTCGAAGACATTTATTGAAGTTGGCCTACTTCTTATTTAACAAAATTAAGTTTGTCCTTTTTCCCAAGATTGAAGAAGTACCAGGCGGTTCTAGTAACATGTTGGATTGAAATCATGAAGTGTTGAACATAGCCTGTTGGGATTCACTTGTTTTGCCTCTTTGGTAATTTTGCACTTTAACATACGTGTCACAATGCCAACGCCCCGGCCAAAGCCAAGAGGAGAAATGTTGTGTATCCCATCATGCACTGCATCCTATGGTAGTTTTTGCATAGGACATTTATGTGGGTATTTAGTGATGAAATGTTCCTAAACCAAAGTAGATTGTCATGATCATGTATTTTAAGCATGTTTCATAAAAATTTTCCTGTACAAATAATCCCATTTAGAAGCAATGCATGCAATGCCTGTGAATTGTACCACTGAGGACAACATTTCTCATTCAACAACTCACTATATCTCTTTATACAGGAGCGTACCGTTGTTGATTTGTGATGAATCCACAGTTGATATTCAAATTAGCGCGTCACACACAGCACGGCGTTAAGGAAGTGCGTTCACGCAGTACACAAAAGTCGGCGCACTGATCATCGCGCATCTGGCACTTATTATTAGTACGTGCAAAAGCTCGGTGCTTGGGAAAAATTGCTAACGTCAAAGCAGCAAACATTCAAAAATTAGCACTTTGCTTCAGATATGCTAAATATTTTTATGAAGATGAGTAAATTAAATTGAAAACATATAGAATTTAATTCATACGTTCTCAGGAAGATTATCGTTGTTAAAAGGTATTCAAACATGCCACAGAGTTGTTCATCGCGAATCAACAACTCTGCATCCGATGCGTCGGCATATTTTTATCACACTCACTCGGGTGGCTAAAGCCACCCTCGCGCGGCTAAAGCCACCCTCGCGCGATAAAAATACGCAGACGCATGGATGCATCGTTGTTGATTCGCAATGAACAACTCTGTGGCGTGTTTGAATACCTAAATGATCCAGGCATGTAGCCTGATTGGTTGTTTTTTCCATAATAATGGACTTGACCTTCAAGTTTGTCTTCATCACTCTGGCCCGCTATCGCATTTCAGTGTTCACAATGAGCACTGATATCAGTGCTTTTGTAACACTGCCCCCACGTTTAGTTTTTAGCCAGATTATCCTACAGAAAGCCATATAAATCTTTCCAGATGTCAAAATATGTTGAAATAACTATCCCATGATACAGTGCAAGTGTGTAGCCAGTGTTTCTGATATTCATATGACCTTCATTTGCTCAGTGTGCTAAAATATTAGGCAAAAACAACCTATATTTTGAGGTATTATGGGCATGCAAAGTGAAGTTATATAACCCCCAAGGTCTTATAATTTGGGATTGATGATAATATATGATTAAATATAGACCTTGGTCTATTGATTGGTGGTGATAAATTTCAATTGTATCTTTTTTCAAGCCATTTGTATCTTTTCTGAAAAGTGCATGTTTTGGCAGTGATATTAGGCTGAGCACGGAAATCAGTGCACAATGAGCACTAATATCAGTGTTCACTGGAATCTGGCTGTCTACTTATAAATTAAGATTTTTTCTTCTTGGTGGATTGTAGACTGCGAATAGGCTTTAAAAATTGTTGTTGCCTGTTTGGGAACATAATTGGAAGATGATTGATGGCCAAGTTCATTCAAGATGTGATTAGGTGAGCTAATTCTTTGATTTCAATCTGGAATTTTGCTATTATTGCACCATAGAGTTTAAAAACCCACATTTTTATTATGTTTCATGGTAGAATATCATAAACAGATAATTAATTGTGCAAAACAACACTTTTAAGTCACTTGTATAGCCAAATAATTATGGATTTTATATAGTGCCATTGTTTTCTATGCACTATGAACTTTGCATTCTCATCCCTTTTTAGTTATGCCTTGTGGGGGCAGTGTTACAAAAGCACTGATTTCAGTGCTCATTGTGAACACTGAAATGCGATAGCGGGCCAGAGTGTTCATAGCCCAGTTAATTTTGACCCACATTTTGATCCATTTTGTAGCAAGAAATGGGCCAGTTATAGCAGGTGGGGCACCCCTATTACTTCCTTGGCTATATGCTTTACATGCGTCAAAATATCAGTTCAGGTAAACATTTGTTCCAATTCCTGTTGTAAATAACAGCATAAAAGTCACACTCTTCTAATGGGTTGCATCTTCATCAGTGGAAATTAAAATCTATTTCTGGATCTAAAGCTAACCAGAGCAATGATAAACCCAAAGATAACAGAAGCTGCCTATCTCTGAGATTGATATAAGACATGTTATCTGTACTTAACAATCCATTGTAGTGAGTCATCTTATTCCGCTGCTTGTCTTTTTTTTTCTGTTTGGAGTTGGGGAGGGATCAAAACAGGATCAAATGCGACTTCCTAAGAACCAGAGAGTATTGACCTCCTCCGTCTCATATTTCGTGGCCAGGTACGTAGGGATGGATCAATATGAAGTTGGTACATAGGTGCATCTCAAATAACTCAAATAGATAACTATATCACATTCAGAAATGCAATTAATAATAATAAACACACTTGTCAGCGCCCAACACAAAAGTCTCTGGGCGCTTTACAAACAATACTTTAAAAATGAAACTAAACTGTGAACTCGCACACCCAGTGAAAACCCACCCAAAAGGCATACCTTGTCACTGTAAGTACCCCCACCCCCCTGGGAGCATGCAGCAAGTATATGAAGGGATGGTCTGAAGATGAAATGGACAGGATTCTGATCAAATGTTTTGTGAAATTTCCACTTTTGTTTCAGACTGTCAGACAGGGGTGTGCCGCTGGAGCCTCAAAACTCTTCAGGGTGATATTGGCCAAAAAGGGTACCCATTTTAAGGATTTTCCTTCAAAAATAGCCATATTTTTAACAAATTTTGATATCTTCTCAAATCACTGAATTTTTGGGCTCATTCAGAAAAGTTGACCCCCCTCCTCCCCTGGGAAAAGATAGCACCCATTGGTTTGTTGGCCTCTGAGGTGGTGGTATCTTGTTTTTGCTACAAACATGACAAATGTTTTATGTGCAATAGTCATGCAGCCAGATTTAGTCAAGATTGGAAAGTGTTAAATGCTAAACAAGGACAGATGCTCCAGCATTTCTGTACATAAGTTATTCGCAATTATTTAGGCTCAATTTGAAAAGGTTCTAAAAGCAGAAATTACACCTTAATTCAGTTAAGAAATCCAATTTTTTACACTTATCATTATTATTAATTAGGCTTCATAATATGGGCAGTTGCTGCACAATATTTTGAGGTGTTTCTAATCTAACATTTTGAATGTGGGATGGGGAAGCTCTTTACATTAATGATTAGGGTTTCTCAGCCATCACAAACTGCCCAAAGCTGATGATTTGCGAAATCTCTTCAAGATTCTCATTCTGTGACAGACTACCAACACAGATGAACTTTCATACGTTTCCCTAAAAATATTAAAAGTGCATTTGCATTATTGGGTATTGCCTGGTTTTGACTTAATTCTGTAAAATTATCGAGTACCAAAAGTGATAACACTGCAGAATCAGTAAAAGATAATAACATATTAATAATGTCATTAATTTTTTGACCAAAAATGGTTTGAATTTGCAAACATGATATATATATAATTTGATATATTTTTATATTAGATACTTGGTACATTAGATACTTGGTACATTCTCAAAGAAAGAGGAGTTGTATTGTAGACTATATAAAATACCTTGCCTCAATTTACTGTTTAGGGGAAAATTGAGCTGCGCTGATATTTTGTCAGGCACTGACTCCAGCTATTCTGCGGGCTGTCAAGACTCTTTCCCAATTTCTATTGTCTTCCGCATTTACCCTCCAAGGATCAGGTGCAATGTGGTCTTGTATTACATTCTCATTTGCATAGAATTGAATATTAATGAAATTGTTTTAAAAGTATGGATGAAATGTGTGAGTTAACTTGCAAAACTCACTGTCTGATCATATGCAAATTGTCATGTGATAGCTGGGCAAAGTGTACCTTGTCGCATCATCTGTGCATGAGATGAATATTAATGATCCGATTTGCATCTTGTTGCTATATTCAACTCAAATGATATGCATGTGTGGAAAGGTGATTTTGCGTTAACCTAGATGTGTAAACTTTGTTGAAAATCTGGTCCAAATGACATCATAGTGATTTGTAAGAGCATGAAATGAGTTATTATGTGATGAAGCTTTCAGTTTCATCGTAGACAGACTAAGCGACTCATCTTCCACCCAGGTGAATACCCATAGCTATCAAATCAGTAACAGAATCTAGAACCAAAACCCCCCTCTACCACATCATATTTTAAACGATGACATTAACGCATATCGTTTTTCCATCGTTTATTCACTACTCGTTAGTTCCTCTTAAAAGCGACAGAAAATGACAGGTGGCAAACACAGTAAATGAATGGTAATTCAGTAATAACATTGCGCAAATTTAAAGCCCGGTAGGACGCCACCGATTCCCACAGCTCGGTTCTTCCTTCCTTCCTTATAAACTTGACACTGTGACTGCTATGTTGAGGGATTGAGAAAACACCGACTGTTGTTAAGACTCAATTAAATTGAGTTTAAAATGGAATCGGAAAGTTAATCATAATGATGTTACTATTGAACTAGACCCCATAGTGATCAATTACGGTGTTTCTTTTATGCTGGCTTAATAAAAAGGTGAAAATAAATTTCCACTTCATTCCAAATCTTAACCCAGATTGGCATCTGGAAGAGAAAAAACAGCTTTTAGCTTCTCCTTTTTGAAACCTTGTTGTATACTATTAGAGGGGATTCACTCTAAAACTTGGACCAATCATACTTTATAAATACATTATTAATAGTTGTGGTTCAATTGCCACTTTCATTGTAAATAAATCGGGGGAGCGGGTTGGCGCAGCGGTAATTCCCTCGCCTTGCACCAATTAGGTCCCGGGTTCGAGTCCTGTGCCCCGGCGCTTTATATGCATTTGGTTTTCAGTCCTCGCTTCCGCAGGGTTTTTTCCTCGTACTCCGGTTTTCCTCGTGCATTCAAAATTGAAGTTAAAATACATCTTGGAGCCCTGTTGAAGATAAGCTTCCTTTAGCTTACTTGGTACCAAGTGCCAAGTTGGGTTTCCTTGGCGAAAGCCTAAACGAGGTGATTTTTTTTAAATCGTTGAAATTTAAGTGATATCAATAATTTAAATATCTGAGTAATGTTTTTTGCTTCACAAATGGGAATGGGATTATATCAAGTGCTCAATCAATGATCTGAAGATGACACTTGCCAGAGTATTGAAAGCTCCGTTCTCTGTCTGTTGCCTCTAGGGAAAGAATATATTGTACATTTAAGTGGTTTTTGAGGCTTAACCATTATATCTATCAAGTTGTTCAACAGACTTTTGTTATTTTCTGATTAGCATATTTAGGACAAATAGATAAACCACTACTCAAATTGTGGAATTTGCCTGATTTCCTGTTGGTGTAAAATTGATGAAGTGCAGCTGCATCACAAGAAAGCTTTCACAAAGAAATGGAAGCAACCCAATCAATAATTGATAAGTTGTCCTTATTGATGTGAAGAAAGTAGAGCTTGAGTGGTATTTAAGTGGTATTGAATTGAAATAATGTTGGTTTTATAAAGAATACTGATATTATAATGATAGTAATCAGATAATTCAATGCTACTGAGAGGGCACCATTGATTCCAACATGTAGCTACCTGTTTCTGTGGAATCTGGGTGTACTTGATCGTTTACATAATTTTTGGGCACTAATTATGTGTAGGCATATGAAGATTATTTTTGCACTTCAAAAACATTTTTATCATAGACAATTGATTCAATGAGGATTTCAAGTTTCAAAGTTCAATTTTTGTCCATTTTATAGGCCGGGGTCAGACGAATGACGAGGTCGCATTTATTACAATAAATTTTGCTCTCGTAATACGTGTGACCCGTATTTATTACAATAGGGTCATCGTCGCATTAAAAAAAATGAACGACAACATTTCTGTCGTTGAGATGGATTTATTGTAATAAATAAATCTCGTCGTTCGTCTGACCCTGGCCATAGTTTTGCAAAAAGTTAATCATAATGATGTTACTATTGAACTAGACCCCATAGTGATCAATTACGGTGTTTCTTTTATGCTGGCTTAATAAAAAGGTGAAAATAAATTTCCACTTCATTCCAAATCTTAACCCAGATTGGCATCTGGAAGAGAAAAAACAGCTTTTAGCTTCTCCTTTTTGAAACCTTGTTGTATACTATTAGAGGGGATTCACTCTAAAACTTGGACCAATCATACTTTATAAATAC
The DNA here is from genome assembly GCA_000969725.1 of Ophiothrix spiculata. Taxonomy (NCBI): domain Eukaryota; kingdom Metazoa; phylum Echinodermata; class Ophiuroidea; order Amphilepidida; family Ophiotrichidae; genus Ophiothrix; species Ophiothrix spiculata. The sequence goes on from JXSR01S008796.1 coordinate 11,698, forward strand.
ATTATTAATAGTTGTGGTTCAATTGCCACTTTCATTGTAAATAAATCGGGGGAGCGGGTTGGCGCAGCGGTAATTCCCTCGCCTTGCACCAATTAGGTCCCGGGTTCGAGTCCTGTGCCCCGGCGCTTTATATGCATTTGGTTTTCAGTCCTCGCTTCCGCAGGGTTTTTTCCTCGTACTCCGGTTTTCCTCGTGCATTCAAAATTGAAGTTAAAATACATCTTGGAGCCCTGTTGAAGATAAGCTTCCTTTAGCTTACTTGGTACCAAGTGCCAAGTTGGGTTTCCTTGGCGAAAGCCTAAACGAGGTGATTTTTTTTAAATCGTTGAAATTTAAGTGATATCAATAATTTAAATATCTGAGTAATGTTTTTTGCTTCACAAATGGGAATGGGATTATATCAAGTGCTCAATCAATGATCTGAAGATGACACTTGCCAGAGTATTGAAAGCTCCGTTCTCTGTCTGTTGCCTCTAGGGAAAGAATATATTGTACATTTAAGTGGTTTTTGAGGCTTAACCATTATATCTATCAAGTTGTTCAACAGACTTTTGTTATTTTCTGATTAGCATATTTAGGACAAATAGATAAACCACTACTCAAATTGTGGAATTTGCCTGATTTCCTGTTGGTGTAAAATTGATGAAGTGCAGCTGCATCACAAGAAAGCTTTCACAAAGAAATGGAAGCAACCCAATCAATAATTGATAAGTTGTCCTTATTGATGTGAAGAAAGTAGAGCTTGAGTGGTATTTAAGTGGTATTGAATTGAAATAATGTTGGTTTTATAAAGAATACTGATATTATAATGATAGTAATCAGATAATTCAATGCTACTGAGAGGGCACCATTGATTCCAACATGTAGCTACCTGTTTCTGTGGAATCTGGGTGTACTTGATCGTTTACATAATTTTTGGGCACTAATTATGTGTAGGCATATGAAGATTATTTTTGCACTTCAAAAACATTTTTATCATAGACAATTGATTCAATGAGGATTTCAAGTTTCAAAGTTCAATTTTTGTCCATTTTATAGGCCGGGGTCAGACGAATGACGAGGTCGCATTTATTACAATAAATTTTGCTCTCGTAATACGTGTGACCCGTATTTATTACAATAGGGTCATCGTCGCATTAAAAAAAATGAACGACGACAATTTCTGTCGTTGAGATGGATTTATTGTAATAAAGTTGAAAATAATGCGGTAAAAACCCTGTGTGACCCCTCCTCGTAATTAATTACGACATTGCATTACTATAGTCTGCATGCTGAAAATGATGTGCTAATCCCATCTCGTAATTAATTACGACATTGTATTTATTGTAGTAAATGCGAGGTCGTAGTACGTGTGACCGCATGTCGTAATTAATTATGACATTAAATTTATTGTAATAAATAAATCTCGTCGTTCGTCTGACCCTGGCCATAGTTTTGCAATTCATGTAAACCCTCACAAAATCAGTTAAATTATTATCTCATCTTCTTTGCACATTAAAGTATTCTAATTATTCTTGGCATGGAACTACTCTGCTAATTTCAGTCCAGCATGAAACACTTGCTCTTATAATATTTTCAAGCTTAAGCTTACAACACAAGGCACCATTGATCAGCAACCACCCAGTGATGACCCAATCACCAAACAGAGGCAGCAAACCAGGCAATTACAAGTCAAATTGTCTCCTTATTCCTCTCATTGTGCTCCCTACTGGCCAGTGGGTGCTAGAATGCTGTTGATTTTCACCTTTCTCAGTTTGAAAATTTCTCCCAACTCTTGCATCAAATTTGGACCAAAATACTGAACTTAAATTATTCATAAATTCCTTTGCATCTTTTGTATTGTGGTAAACAGGAAGGTCCTTAAGGCCAAGAGGGACAAATAGCGTAGAGCACTGAATTGGTATGCAGAAGGGTGCCTCTTGACACCATAGTTGTCGCTAGCTTGTTCGCAATATCTCAGGCAATATGCTGTGTTTTTGATCTTGATAACGTGATGCATAATTATCTTAGCGAAGACCAAGCAACCAAACAATAGGAGACGACAGGAGCAAAGACATGACCCAGTTTTTTGCGCTTATTAGTTACTAAACCAAATAGAGTGACATCAGATGGAAATATATGCTTCAATTGAAGCGCTCACATTATATTAAGATATACCTTGTTTTCATTATAAAAGCATAAAAGGATTTATTTGCCTTTCGTTAACTGTTTGATCTTCGTTATACGAATGTTGACTGAGGATAGTAGTGTTTTCAACACTTTGTAATTGAAGAGAGACCATTTTGTTTTGGTCAATTGATTCCACGTCCAGCACTCTATATTCCACCTAAATTATTTAACTAGTGTGTTCACCAGACGGTTTCAGTCTGCATAATCCAACATCATAATCCAACGTGACACGTCTCTCTGTCACGACACCTTCACAAAGAGTAATTTATTTCTCGCAATTACCTTCGCTGCATTGTTTTTGCTTTAATTGATTCAAAGTTTGTGCAATTGACTTGACAGAGTCAAGGATTTTGAAACGAGAAGCTACAAGCTATGATTGCAAATCAAATATTCTAACGAGTTTAATTCAAGTTAAGTTCAAGGCGAAGGAACAATAGGGTGGAGTCAGAAAAATGCCTTGTCTATAAATATTTTGTTAATTTTCAAAGGCTTTCTATCGTTAAGACATTTTCTTTTTTATGATTCAAGCATTTAATTTGGATTTGAAATTTATATAAAAGTGATTGAAAGTGTCAAAAAATAAATGAAAGATGTACTTTATTGTTAGACACACTAATTGGTTTGATATTCTTGAACACTATTTTTAATAAAAACTCTCCTTTTGTAAATTTTAAAAGAACAAATTACTGATGCAATGTTCTGAAACAATCTCGATTAAAGCTGTCTGTCATTCAATATATCAATCAAACTGATATGAAAGTATTTAGGAAATAAATCAGATAGTTCTATCTCAATTTCTGACAACATTTGCACCTTTGGGTCATCTTATCACACTAATCATAGCTGAAATCATGACCTCTGGATAACCCAAAATACTCTAGTGCTCATCATCAGTAGATTTATCCAGTTTATGACAGAAATGTTGAATTTAACTTTGAGTAATGCAATAAAAATAAGTCTTATTGTAATTACCAAATGGGTGATAGGCACATTCAACCCTGCTGAATTCCACTCCCTCACCCAGGTGGTAAAGTTGTCACATAATAAACAGTGGCAAATGATTTAGTTTCTTGTCTTGTACATCAAATTAAATCTTGGTGATATTGCTGGCAGTGTGAAGTTGCAAACAGCGGGCCGTCAATTGAAAGTGATGTCTTGGATGAAGAGGGCTTGCCCTACTTGCTTTGATTGCAGGCGTTCTTTCGACTTATTGTCTCCAGTCACTCAGTCCATGTTTGCTCTATCTG
>JXSR01S008796.1:59291-75461 GCA_000969725.1 Ophiothrix spiculata
GTATTGACAGTAAGGATCATGGGGTGGAATTTGACCTCTCTGTAAATTTGAGTAGGCAATCCTTGTTTTGTTCTACCTATGTACCAATATAGATCATGAGATCCAATGTAAAGAGTAAGGTAAACACCGGTGTGTGGTATTATACCAGATTGAAGCCATTTTGTTTGTAACGAATCTGCCATGTTTGTTGGAAATTTAATCGAACAACTATTTAAGCTTAACCAGCCTAGACTTAGGTCTGAAATTTTGTTTTCTTTGTTTTTAAATTTTGAATTTACATGTTGTTTCAACCTGAATCATGTGATGGAAGGTTTCAATAAGAAATTTGAAAAAACAGGAAAGATTTTGACTTGCTGCATCATTGTCATTTTGTTGTTCAGGTCCCAGAGGAAAACATGGATCCATAGTTTGGGAAATTGAAATGCAACTTGAAAATTAGAGCATTCATGTTTCATATGGAAAATATTTCATTTGTAAAATGGATCACTCAAAACAGGAAATATTTAGAATGCACCGTCATTGTTATTCAAACCTTTGAAGGGGAACTGCCTTAAATTTGTTCACAAAAATTGATTTTTAAATCCTCTTGATGAGTGTAATTTGTTGAACGGTTGAGTTAACACTTAAGTGGTCAAGGGGGGGTCCATATGGAGCCAACATTTTGTTTTTGCGCATTAGCGCGAAAAGTAATTTTTCATCGCCCTTCTATGTAGGGCCTATTTGTCTAATTTTACCATACCCTTCACTTGTTGGCAAAAAAATTCAAATCAACCCACCCCTTCCAATGCTAATTAGCATAAATAAGCATTTTCGAGGGCGCTCTTTAAATTTGTTTTGCCCATAAAATCGTAACCAAACAACTTTTTTCAAATATTATTTCAGGAATGTATTTGTACTTGTATACTGCAAATATGAGCCAACATTTGTTTTGGGCGCCATTTTGAAACGGTTTGTCTGATTTTCAAATTGTTTTCTTTGTTTTAGTTCTTTTGAAGGACCTAAAATTCCTTCGTGAAAGTGCTTTTTCGGCCCCTTCCTTGACCACTTACGGGCATGTGGAGGACCGTGACCACTTAAGTGTTAAAGTACAAACTCAATGCCATTTCCAGTATAAATTCCATAAATAGTCACCATAGGATAGTATATATTTGCAAGTATTTTATTTCAGCTGTAAAGTCCTGAAATTATTTTAGGAATTGAAAGAAATTTTCCTTGATGCCATGTTTCTTTTGGTAAAACACACATAGTTTTGATTTAAAAGTAATGCAAAATATTTTCTTTGCATACTCATGCAGTTTCAAGTCAATTGAATAGTTAGTTCAAAGTGGTATATGGATACTGAGAGTCCGAGAACTGGATAACAGCCACCAATGTGACAACTTCCTTCTGGTGACATTTTGAAGTCACTACCAACGTTTTATTATCAAGCTTGTCACAACTGGTAGCTCAAAACATTCAATTATTGATAACAACGACCATTTTGGATGAAAACTTCACCACTCAGTGCATCAATCAGAACTCTTTTTATATTCAAACAATTTAACAAAACAACGACCATTTTGGATGAAAACTTCACCACTCAGTGCATCAATCAGAACTCTTTTTATATTCAAACAATTTAACAAAGAATTAACAATGACAAAATGGGGAAGATTGGTTATGTCTGAGGTTTCCTCTCCCACCAACCATGATGTTGTTTGCAATTTCCTCCTTTCGTCACAAGACTTTGTGATTTGCTGACAAGCATTGAGACCAGGCAGGAAGCACATAGGATGGTGGGTTTGAAGCTTAATTAGATGTGACATTTTCCAGAAGAACTCCAATTTGCCTTTGACGCTTTTACACATTCATGCCCCAGGTATTTTTTCCTTCGTTCATTTTAATTTTTCATGAACATATCACGATGTACCCGTATTAGCATCAGTGGACGAGATCTCCTCTATGATAAGGGGATTAGGAGAATTAGTCCTCAAGTTTGGGCTAAATTAATCTGATTCTCTAAGTTTTAGTCACAATATGATATTTTTTGTCAAATCCATAACCACTTCTGACTAGGGTCATATCTTGCCATCTTTCAAAATGTTGTCCATCTGGTGTATCAACCCCGGTGGAGTTACCACAGATTTTTATGCTTGATGCTCCTTTGGATTGATTTGACTTATAACCAGAAAGCAGATTGTTTTTATGTTTTCTTCAGGCAGATGCAAGAACTCCTACATTTGGTTTGGGCCATGTTGCGCTGTTGATGTCCTTTTGATGCAATTCCCCATGCCTTGTTCGCTAATTGTTATGATATTCATATTACGTCAGTGCATGCATGCGTCCTTTGAAAAAAAGCTCCCTTCCTAGCTGCATCATCTGCAATAACTCTGAATTTGTGAATGAAAAGAACAGCATTTAGAATTAGCCCGAAAACATGCTGGCTTATGGTATGGGAGTACAAGTTCATTTGATGCTAGGCCTATTTATTTACATGTATTGCTAAAGAGCACTGGGTCCGTTTGAGCGCAGACATGGCCAGCCTAGCGAGTCTATGGCCGTGGGCTTGTTTAGTCAGCAACCCATGTGTTCGTTCCTTGTGTTCTTTGAGATGGCTTGGTTTCATGAAATCCTAACCAAGTGGGATCTTTACTGTTTAGATATCACGCAGGGTCTGTGTGTAAATTCACAAAGATACTGTTTCCAATTTAGACAAATGACAATGTTTTATTTTCGCTTCTGCAAATTATAGACATCCTTTTGAAAATATACCAGACAGTTTGTACACAGATGGTTTTTATGTTTTTTTTACTCCATCAATGGATCTTAATTGAAATTTGATGATTTTTGTTAATAAAAATGTTGAACATTTTTTCAAGTATATCAAAGTGGTGTCAGGTTTGGTAGCAATTACTAAAGAGGATCAATTTACATAGATTGAGGATAATTCTCGGATGTTTTGATGAGTTGAGCAGATATCTAAGAACAAAGACAATTTTCATTATCTTGGTTTTGGAATAAATTTGAAACTTTGGCACAGTTGAACTATCAACTCATTGATTTATGAATAAGCTAGGTGTGGTGATAATAATCTTTCAAACATAAAACAAAAATGTGAAAATACCAAAAAGCCTTTTCAATTTGAGACAAAAAATGGCAATCGGTTATCACTATGCGTCATGCTAAACACAATTTTCCACAGCCCACAGCAATCAATGATTCATGCTGCTCATCAAATTGGACAATATTTTAATCTTTTAGTTGTTGCATCAATATTGACCCTTTTGACTGGGAATAATTGTTAGAATTGTTTAAATTCAGCTAAGATATGCAAGCTGGGATAGAGTGGACCATTCTGGGAATATTTGATTGATGAATGGTCATCAGAATACGCAATCAAGTAGGGTTTGGTGGCACAACTCTGGAGAGTTATCCATTGGATGAAACAGGCACTATCTGTCAATAACGTGTTCAATCGGTCATCTTGAGTTGAGACAGATTAGTCACAATGATTAGCTGAAGTACAGAGCAAATACGGGAATGTGGATGTGAACAGCGCGCTGCAATTAATTAGTTTGGGGTTTGAGAGTAGCATCACGGTTTGTGACTATTCCATATTATTATGAGTAGCGTATTCGTGCCTGTACTCAAATTTTCTTAAGAATACAGAGAGCGATTTATTTTGTCAAAAACGATAGATAAATTCCTCATAAATTCTAGGTGGCAAATAGTTGTGCTTTGTTTTTAACAGGAAATTCCAACCACAACATCTGGAATAGTATTAAACCATCTCATTTGCTAAGATTCAAGATTTACTAACACAGTGCATTGGCCTCCTGAAATCCGTTCAGAAATGTTGTCAGTTTTCCCTCATGAAACACATCAAACCACTGACACAATTCTCCCTGAAACAACTGTGAGTCTTCCAATTGCACTTTTCATTAAAAAACAAAACAAAGCCAGAAAAGGAAAATTCCCTGGCCAGATTTTAATTACGTATTGTCACAGCTATTGACACAGACTGTTTTATCGCTTTGGGGCCAAGAGCACAAATCGTGATGAGAGAGAAACAAGTTTCGGGGCATGTTTGATCACTGGAGCAAACTTTGTCGGTGGGAAAAAAGATGTCAAAGCACTATGATCCCTCCATGACACTGTTGAGATTTCAACATTCAACTCGCTCCAATTATTATGACACTTTATTATATTTTTATGATGAACGATATCAAACCCAACCCCAAGATGATTGAATGCCTTTTTGTGTGCCATGTCTATGTGTGTGATTTATTGTGATTGATTTGAATTTGTGGGGGGGGGGGGGGGGCTACTTAGTACAAAAGGGGTATAGGGTACGTGCTGCAAATTTGGGTGTCAAATCAGGCTCTCAATTGGTCCTTTTTCTTTGTAAAGTGTGGTGTTTTGTTGTTGTTGTTTTGTCAAAACTTTGCGCCAAATGGTGCAAATTAGAGTATTTTCTTCACACAGTATTTCATTCAAAATTGTGCATCAAAGAAGCGCAAGTTTGGGCAAAAACATATGCAATTTTTGAATGAATTTGGCTCAAAAAACATTGGTATTTTTGATGGGTGGCTTTTCAAATTTCACAGAGGCATATCCCTACCCAAACCAAATTTGAGTACCCCCCCCCCCCAATTTGCTTTGAGCTTTGAAGATGATGTGCTAATTCAATTTCTATTTGTGACTATTGGACATGTGAGAAATCTCAGGTGATTTTGCCATTGGTGGTCTTTTCATTTCAGACCAAATTGTGCACTTTTTTTCCTGTGATGAAATACAGTTGACAGGGATGCGTGCAGGTAGGCAATCTGCTTGGCGTTTTATTACTCATTGTGTGTTAAATAAACATGGTATTGATTTCTTCAACAAGATGATTGAGGAGGGAGGAAGTTGTCACCCCAGTGCAAATTTCATCAATCAAGCTCTCTACCTAAGCTAGCCCCATGATTGCATTGCAGTTTTATGGCGATATTAATTGGGACATCAATTTATTTACCTTTTGGTGTTAGTCTGTTAGAATATTAAACAGCCATGTACTGCTTTTTTGTGCAATAATTGTTTGCTTCATTTTCATACTACTTCAGTTCATTTAAATATATTTGCAGGTTTTTGTTTAGAATATTAAACAGCCATCCACTGCTTTTTTGTGCAATAAAATTTGCTTCATTTTCATTTTCATTTTTCAGTGCATTTCTGTGTATATTTGCTGTTAGTGTTTGTTAAGTTCCTGAATATCTTCCAGCAGTTATTAAAAGGTTACCTCTATAATTTTTCCTGCCATTTCTTTGATAAGAGATTGAGAAAGTTGATTTGTTGTTGTGGTGGAAATTGATAGTTTGTCTCTTAAAATACAAGACTACAATTCATGCCAATCAACTCAAATTTGTATGGCAAATGGTTTTTAAAAGTGTTTTTAAATTATATTTTTTGTGCATTTTAAAGAATGTTGTAAATGATAATCATGAAATTTCAACCACATATATTAGCCTCTGCTACAAATAAAATGAATTTTACTGCATTGTCCAAGCCATTAATGTACAAATTGGACCCACCAATTATAGCTGGGCCCATTATGCTCCATTATTCTTCAACTCAAAACTTGTCATTTGGGATAAATGGCATGGATTTCTAGGCTGCATAATCTTTTTTTTTTTTCAAAGTGAAAATTTGTAGAAATCATGTTTTTATATATTAGCTTGTAGGGGCCTATTACTTGTCTGGGTTTGAAAATACCCATTGTCTTGATTGCATAGGGATTTGAGTATGATTCGTTTTCCTTTCATTTTATTCTTTAATTCAGTGTATACAGGTGACAATCCTAACATGTTAATTTGTGGATTAATCTTTATTCATTCATAAGCCTGACATCAAACAATTCCTTGTTGAATTTGAATGTATGAATTTGAAATCTCGTCATGAACTTGTTCGGATAACCGCAGACACTAAGTGGCTTTGTTCCTGACACAGACTATGAAAAACACACCTTGCCTCCAAAGGTCCGCAGCTCGGCATTCATTGAAGATAAGGATCTGGAATAACAAGTTTTCAGATATGAATTGAAAATCTAAACAAAAACTCAATGGTTTGTGCATTCGGGGTTGAAAATTCAAGGCAAATTGACTGCATTTTGACATTGCTGTATTTTGATGATTTGTGATAGGGTTACAATTAACCAATTTTGGGTAGAAAAGAAATCAATTTTCTTGGTTTACTACTGTATAGTTCTGATGATAAAAATCTTGCACTTGAGGAAGTAGTCTGCTGCTTTGCCATATGGAAGCTTGATATTTCCTCCACGTTTCAGTGTAACACCTGGTGTTTGAATGATCATGATGATAGGAGCAGTCTTTGTTTGAAGGAATATGTAGATGGTCAATATTTGGATGTATGTGTGTGTAAAGTGGATGGTCAGTTTTTGGATGCATGTATGTAAAGTGGATGGTCAATTTCAGGATGCACAGTCTGCTGAAATCTTTCGACAAAACTGCAGTAGCAATCATTGTAGAAGAGGCTGCAGAGTTGATGTACATTGCTGACTGATCATTGGTGTATTTGTGGGAATTATCTTGGATTATACAATTCTGTTCATGGCAATAAATGCTTGAAGGTAAGACACACTTGAATCACACTTTGAGGATACATATTTGTTTGTGAAATCATTGCAATCCTTTACTCATTCGGTCATCAACCCTCCCTTCCGGGGAGTATCAAGTGTGAGGCAAACTTTCATCAAGTCTCCAAGTACCGCTCTCCTTGGGTGTAAATCTCTTGAAGAAAACACAAAGCCATTCAAGTGGTTGCTGTATGTTTGCAGTAGAAACATTGTGTCATACCATGGTCTTTTGTGTCTTGAGTAAATTTGCACAAGGAAACAAACTTACTGCTATTTTATGTAAAATACCGGCTACCAAGAGTCACTTTGCAAAGTAAAGTGGGGGCTATTTCCATAATGAGATTGCTTGGTATGTTGATTTGCGCTTTAGACCATTGGTACACATTGGTTAACAAGTAGACGCCAGACTGGGCTTGGTTTTCACTTCACTTAATGCAGCGAATAATTTCATGAATTTTCATGTTAAAATATTGTTCTTGCCTATCCATAATTTTGAAAGCTTCAGTTAACTTTGGAAAGGGCTGAATTTCAAATCAGTTTGTTTAATAGTTTAAGTATAGCATTCATGAAGATCAGAAGGGAAGATCAAAATGAATATGTTAAAATAGCAGATGGCAAGAATGAAGAGGATAAATATCATTGGTAGGATACAGTAAGGTAAACAGTGAGTCATTTAAAAGGTGAGTTACCTCTGAATTTTTGGTGGACATATTCAAATAATGCAGTGTTTACTTGGAAAAAGTGGTTTCAATTTGTTTGAATATAAAATGATGAAGTTGATATAATTAATGAAGGTGGTGGTGTTTATAAAGTAGTTCGGCCTAACATTTCCTGTCTAATTATCGGTAATCAATCAATCATTCCGCTTTTGTTTACCTTTAATTGATATGCCGCTGCAACAATATATTTGCTCTAGACTGAAGTCACTCTACACAGTATGTTTTTCTGGAATTGATAACTATTATGTTGAATAGCTAAGGCGTTAGTCATGGCTGATTATAGAACGTGCTACCTGTATCACCAGTCTGTTGGCTAATTAGTTGATGCGGCAGGTTTTAATTGCAACGACTTGGTACGTTATTAAAAATTGTCAGTATCATCATAATGAATTGAGATTGTGTTAATTAGTTTGTGGTTTGTGGAATTTATGTAACAGCTTGGTGTTTCATTGGTCTATTTTATTATGATATGATAACTGGGTATTATGAGCCAATTGTCTGTATATGAATGATGGTCATGGTCAGCCCTAGTATCATACCATGGTGTAATAGGTTAAGAATGCACACATTTTCAATGTGTAAGCTTTACCAAGACAGACGAGGTGTTGAAAATTTAACTAAATCTCAATTGTAATTTACACGTTTTGTGACAAATATTTAGCATTCTAGATGTGTGAAAATGTAATTTGTTATGACATATTCACACCTTAGCAGCTTGTTCCTTTGTCACTTGGTTCAATAAATCAGTTGTTTTATTATTTTTTAGGAAGAAATACTTGCTGTTTGGTTTGAAACCTCTACATTTTTTTTTCAATCAATCCCATGAGTCATTGCAATATTTCTGTCAACACCGTCCAACCTCTGCTGGAACACCATGAACTTTGACCAGTTGTTTGTAAAACTTGGGAAAAATAAAGACTCTTCCACTAGGCCTGTGAACATTGCTGTTTATATCAAAGAATGTAAAAAGTGAAAAGAGCAGGTTGTCAAAGAGGCTGTGTTTGAGAAAGGAGCAAGATACCAAAGATCTTTGGAGATAGTACACAAGTTTTGTGAAATGATGTGGAATTCAGTCTCAAGGAAACATAGCTAGGGAACAGAGTGTTGTCAAAACTACATGAAATAGGTGTGTGAATTTACATAGAAGAATTCCCAAGATCTCTCCGAGACATTATTTCTTTGAACATGCGGAAGATTGAGGTGAGAATATTGCCATACTTCATGGTTGACATTTTGAATTTGCATCTTTATTTAGAAAACATGGTTTGAGGATTTATTTTCATAATTAATGGCTGAAATACATTGAGAATGGTAGAAGTATTATTTCACCAATGAAAAACATCACTACACTATAAGAATATCTTACATGATAAATGAAGGCAAAGATTTTTTAAAGTTGGAAGTCACCCAAAACGGACCTCGCTCAATGAACTGCATAATAATCACGGTACACAATCTTGAATTTCAGGTAATTCATGCAGTGGCGCTAGAAGTACTTGAAGCCCTGTTGATGGTGTTTATTTCCAAAGAATGATTTACAAGTGAATTTAATCAAGCAAATAGCCGTTAATGGACAGTTAGATAGCATTGTCAATGTCATCTGACCCCATTGTTTTGAGATTTTACTGTGCTGGTATAGTGGATTTATGCCAGGTCATACCATCTTTTAATGGGCAGGTCAAAACACAGATTGTATTCTCCATGACCAATTTTCCACTCACTTTATTATTGTGATATTTGAGTCAATATGGTATTGAGTGAGGTGTTTTAGCTGTGATATCATTAGCATAATAGTTCAAGTGAATTTCATGGAGATATGAAATCTGCTTTTGTGATCATCTGTTGGAAATGTAGGTCAGGGCATGTGGACTTTGGGTCATTTTGAAGACAAATTGTTGACAGATTTGGCAATAATTCATGTCTTGTTCCAATATTTATTCAACCTGAAATTGAACTTCAAAATTTTAAGATGCTTACATATAAAAGTAATCAATCATGCTAAATTTAATTGATTGTAATTGATAATTGAATGCAAATTTTATTCCATTATATGCAAGGTTTGCTCTTTGAGAGTTTTATTTTTCTGTTGCTGAATTTCAATATCCAATTTGCTGTCAGAAAGATCTTGTGGTCAGTATTCTTTGAAAATTCATTTTATTTTATAAATGATTTGAACTGAAATATTTTGAAGTCAGTCTTGATATTTAGGCATATGCCTATCAACCTGTTTTCTTTATGACATTGATTGATCCCTGTAGGTCTTCCTTTGTAATCCATCTATTATTGATTACCATATAGGCTATTACTCTGCTTAGCTAACTTTACATGATCTTACATGTCATTACTATGTACATCAATTTTAGTGACATCAAGTGGAACAAAAGAATTGCAGATAATTTCATTCAATCAATATCTTCATAATGGCCTCATCTTAGGCCAACATGTCTAGCATAGAATTGGAAATCAATTTTTGATTTTAGAATGAGGCTTGCGACATAAGTCAAAATGAATTTGGACATGATATTTGGCAGAATCACTTTGTTCAACATTTGGTCTGTTTTTTATTGTTAAATCAGAAGGTAAAATGTTGGTATTAAGTTAAGCTTACTTAGGGGATATTGCTGTATTCAATAGGAAATATTGCCTCTTTAGAAAAAGCTGGTAGTAAGCTTCAGTTCCAAGTAATTGTTGATAACATATAGTGGATCATTGTATGAGAAAAATTCAACTTGAAAGGTAAGTTATGTTCTTCACCATATTGTTTTATGGTGCGAATTTCATGGTTCTTGTCTCTAGGAATGTTGTGAACTTGTGGTTGAAGTTTCCCAACTTGTGAACAGGTCGAAAATCCTCATGAAATGAAATGAATTGAGGCTGAAAATAATCTCAAATATTTGTGTATACATGTAACATTCTTTGTGTTACATAAAGATGATTATTATTGCAAGAGTTCAAAAATACTTGGCTTTGGTTTGAGTTGAACATTGTAGTTTTTTTTTATGAAGTTCGCAGTTTTGAACTCCAGATTTTTAAAGTCGGTATACTGTGTCTCAATAAACCGTATACAAAGCAAGCGGCAGAGCTTTTGCAAACAGAAATTAAAGGATTTATAGGCTTCTTGGGACCTGATACAACATGATGTGGTTCATAAAAACCAACATGGAGTATGTCATAAAACTTGACAGGAGTGCAGGCTCCCACACACATTGGTAGACTTAGTGACGATATTGTGATTTGTAAAATGGATGCCAGAGTGTAATATTATACTCCATCATTTCAGAAAATAGTGAATAGATCTGGAGTAAGATGAATAAAACTTAGTAAAAACCTGGCGCGTCTAATTGCACTCCTTTTGTTTGCAAATTGATCAGGAGTTCTTATTTTACTATGAACTGTTATAGAAATTAGCAGAGAACAGTGAAGGAATGTTTAATTTGCCAGCATTTTGCCACCTTTTCCCTTTGGGCATGTAAAGCACTGTTTCACTAGCCATTTTATAACTTGTTTGATATCCAATCAATAGTCTCATTTGCAAAGCGAAAATAAAGATCTTTACTCAATAGCCATGGGATACGCTGGATTCAATTTTACCCCTCCAGCGTCTGTGAGTCACAACACAGGTTATTGTAATCTGAGCGCGGAATGCCCCTTCCTGCCTGTCTACCGCCCCCATCTACACCCTAGTGGATTTTGTTTCGGTGTATTCAACTTATCCTCTGTTCCTAACCTATAAGCTGCTCTTACAGCTTGTTATAGAAATGGAAAAAAATTGTGAGCAAACAGCAGAAAATTGAATTGTGGAAAGATACAATATATTTTGAGTTAATGTGCATTTGTAAGATGAAGCTGAACCTTTTAAGAATTTGTAGTCATAAGATGTGTGTCAAATCCATTATATTTATAGATTTTCGGTAAAAGCTTGGAATATTTCTCCCATCCAATTGTAAAATGGTTAAGATGTCTAACAGTACAGCTAGCAGTCCAAGGAATCGATAATTCTTACGACTTTATTTTGCATTTTATGAATTTCAATTTATTGATGCACAAGATTCTTTATCTTTCCCAAGATATTCAGAAACATGATTTTACTTGTTTTTGAGGCCTCACCAAGTGTACGAATTTCCCACTATGTCGTTAATGTCTAGAGGAAAATGAAATAAATGGAATTATAGTAATATTGAAATGTTCGACTGAGGGTAATAAATACTCATATTGCAAATTCTGAATTTAGCTTACAGCTTGTGCTGTACTTTTCATGTAATAGTGAACTTCTTATAGATTTACCACTAACAGTAAATTATTGATATTATACTCATCAACCGATGCCGTTAATCATGATTTGAAATAAAAACGACGAGTTATTTTTGACAAAAAATCAAATAATGATTGATGAGTAGAACATTGTCATGGTGATGGTATTGAATGGAGTATTGTGTGAGAACTAAATGGAGTTTCATCTGAGGCTATTTATTTAGAGGAGGGTAAACACCAGTTAGTGCTTGCTGTTATTCTAGATGGTGACAATTGGTTAGGGTTTTTGCCGTTTTCTCTAGTCTGTCATCGTACTGCTGTAATGGAACACCGTCATTTTGCCCAGCTAGCTTAGGCCATGTTTGTAAACCGAGATATTTGAATCAGTCACTCAACTCATGCACTCTCTCATCCAGGTGATGGGATGCTACCTTGAAAATCAGCCTCTATGTGGCTTTTCTTCACGACTTTTATCTCTCCTTGTATTTCTTCTTTCCCTTCGAGGCAATTTTGAGAAGTTGAAATGAAGTGGAAAAGATTTGCTGATGATATCGCTTGGAGGCTTCCTGTGGCATCTATTCGGCGGAATTTGTCATTTTTCACCAAGATGTTTATACAGGTAGCTTGCCAGAAATGGAAATGTGACGGCTGAATGTGCAGTTTAATTGTCACGAAATTTTATTCAAGAAGTGAACTTGACCGTGCAAAGCAATTTATCTTGGAAAATTTTGCATCCTCAGGCTAATTAGATTAAGAATGAGCGCATAGCGTAAACACCGTGCCAAATTGACAGGTAACATCAGCGGATTATCATGTAAAGCCGAGGCGCTGACCTCAATGTTGTACCAACTTGTCGATTCTAGATTTTAATGAACGGCTCTAAGTAAAATGTTTTCCCTCCCTACAATGACGTAAACGCATAATTTGGTCGGTCAGCATAAAATCACGCGTGCTTATATATACTTGAGATATGTGTGTAGTCTTGTGTTAAAAGATAGCGCATGTACACAGTCGAGCAGAAAAGATGCACCCAAACATTTTAACACAAATTTGAAGTAAACGTGTGATGCTGCTTAAGATAATCATAGTCTATCTTCACGCATAACACACAGAAGTGTGAAAAGAAGAAAAAGGTTAAGTATTATAATCGGAAAGAAAACGCATGGTTTGTAACGTGGTTCATGAAATGATGATAAGATTGGATTCAAAAGAGCAAGTTGGGGATGGAGTACTAATAAATTTCACTGGGAAATCATGTCATGAATTTTAACCAAAAGTGGCAAGTTGAGCATTGTCTGTGGAATACAGGGCATATCCCGTAATCTCCAGTGCCTTTTATTTGGGGTTATATTCTGGTACAAAAACAGACAGAACATAGCTAAGTTGAATTTATAGTAAGCTTTGACAAGAGGGTTGATCTTGATCGATCCATGTCAGCGTGCCATTATTAAATTTTGCATTGGTTTTATTTTTACAAATTTTCAGAATTATAATTATTCAGCTGTGAATTTATCAATCAGCTGTACATTTTTTAATTTGCAAAAGTTTGAAATATATTTGTGTCTACTATAGTATCAGGAAAACTCACGAAATAGCCCACCTATAAAAATTAAGACATAATGTTTCCATTTTGCGAATAAAATTTGGATGCCAAAATACAGGTATGCAGTAGTGACAAAGAATTGGCCAAATACACAGTAGGGGACGCATGTGTTGAGGTGGAACATACACAGGGTTCATTTGTCTGAATCCATTAGAGGGAACCTGTCAACGCCATCCATTAAGGTGATGCCCCCTGCTAGATAGTTTATCCCAACAATCAGCAGTGCAGGAAAGACCTTTGCTGATCCCACTCTCTTACACAACAACAACATTGTGTGTTACAGGAATTCCTGTGTCCACTTATGAATCAAAGGTATATGAGTTGGTATCAGAGATGAGTTGACCTTAAGAGAACCAAGATTTACGAGTGGATTTATTAAGCTTGAACTTGAGGTCATTTGTTAACTCTTGTTTAGTTGGTGAACAATAATATTGTACAGTGGAACATTCAACGAGGATTGCATTTATTTATGGACAGTATCCATACAAAAAGTAAGTGATGCCTCTCAGGTTAAAAGGTTCCTCACCTTTGTTCATATATTATTACTAATATTTCAGCCAAATTTTCCCGTAAATCATTATCAACTGGGAATAAATGGTTTTTATTGGCACAGGCTCATTTATTATCATTAAATGCTAAATGTATCAGAACATAATTGGGCACAAAGGCAGTGAAAGGAAAAGTGTTTTGGTAATGGGAAAATTAAATTTTAAGAAATCCATATTTTACCATATTTGTGCATCAATGCAGCAGGTGTAAAAGACAGAATGCAGAAAAGACAGAAAAGACAGAATTAACAGAAAAGACAGAAAATGACCAAAATGAGTTCTAGAGTATGGAAGTGGGGAGTCTGTTTTACCGCCATAGTTCATGAGAGTCAATGTCAATAGTAATACGAGCTTTACATCCATATTGATGAAAGTTGGTGGATAGGGGCAACGCTGGATGATAATTTTTTCAAGGTCATTTCAAGGTCATACGAGGTTTACATGCAAACCATTGCTGTATATTGATAAAAGTTGTTGCATAAGGGCAACGTTGGATAAGAATTTTAAGGACATTTCAATTAATTTAATAAAATAAAATATTACCTAATCATAAAACATGTAGGCCTAATATTCAATGTTTAATTACTTTAATAACACATTTAGATCCACTAAGCAAACCAAAACGTCATCAGATTATTCTAACCAGTTCTGGAGTAATTATGTGGTAATAATACCCCACGGAACGTTAGTCCGTGCGTGAAAAGAGCATTGTCTTAAATGAGGTGACCCTCCCGGACTCAGGTGCGAAGTTGTATCGCTGGGTTTTATCAAATCAACATGGCACAATAACTGGGGATAAACGATATATTGATTATTTACACAAGAAAAATTCCCAGCTTACATGATGTAACATCTTTTCAAGTTTGACTGCGCTTGAATGGTCTTATATAATATGGAATAATGGTTATTCTAAACTTCAATAAACATCACCATTTTGCAGTAACTGTGTAGGTGAAGAGATAAAACAAACAAGACCAATGCTTTGAATTATGAAATTATGAACGTTCGTATACTTCTTAATGTACTCCTTTTTAAACTACACCTGGCATTACTCTCTTTTCTGTCTTTTCTGACTTTTATGTTTTCTGTCAATTCTGTCTTTTCTGCCTTTTCTGCATTCTGTCTTTTACACTTGCCCGCATCAATGTCAGTAAACAGGGTTATTTTGATATTCATGGTGGGAATATTCATATGGTCAAGTAGACCAGATGATGATTATTCCAAATATGCCACTGCTGGCCTTGTTCATGAGACAATTACAGACTTGAGTTAGCGCTAATTAACTCGGACCATAACAAGGCTTGCCAAGTTCATTCATTTAGAAAATCATAGCCAGAGGGCAGGGTTAGTCTTATCTGATGATTAGTTTCTATTTCTTATCAGGGAAGTAACAGAACTTTGCCTCTTATCCAATTTATCCATTGCATTCTCAGCCTTTGTTTTGGTTAATATGAATGGATGGCTCATTAATGTCATGAATAGGAGTTCTACTGCAGAGCATTAATTAAATGATCAATTTGATAAAGTTAAGCTGCTATTTTTATGCATCAGTCCTTGACATTTAATGCTACTTAAGTTCAAAACATTTCTAAACATCAAGCAGGTCAGGTCATCCATGTTCGGCTCATTTTGGTGATGAAAGGAGACGTTCCAAAATTGTTTGGTGTATGTACAGGGAGCTAGAATGTGCCTTGAATATGGCGACATTTATCTGTTATGATCGTGTTAATTGTATTGTGCATGAAAGTATCTGATGATATTTCACGGCATGTTTGGGGCGGTCCCCAGTGTATTTTGATGGATTTTACGCTTGTAAACATGTAGGTTGCAATTTTATGGTACTGATTGGCTCCAGATACTCATGAACATTGCTTAAATTCAAAGATATTGAAAAAGAAAAGAATATTGATCTTAAGTTCATAAAGAGCGTTCAGGTATAAATTAATCCGTTCTTTAAACAACATGGTGTTAACCTACTTTACTTTAAATCAGACGTTTACAATTAACTTTAACCCTAACACTTTTAACCACTTCTTCTCCTCGGAAATCTGCAAGTCAAAAATGGAGGATTTTCAATGGGATTCGAACCCACAACCTCCCATTTCCCAGTCCGATTATCACTATGTCAAGCCACTGAGCAGGCGCGGCCATGGCAGCGATTTCGTGATCATAGCTAACTCGGGTCTACATTCTATATGACATATTTGGACTTAGCCGAGTTTCTTTACTTTGTGGAATGGGATATTGTGAGATTTAGTGGGATTAGGGTTAGGAAGTAATAGATTGTCAACAGTTTTCACAGCAATTTGAGAATTGAAAATTAGGCCCCTAATATAGATCTATGGTTTTTGCTTTCAAATCAAAGGTTATAGGCTAGGCCTAATATTATAAATTCACGCAATTTAATAAATTACCAGGGCAATTATCTTGTTTTATGGA
>JXSR01S008796.1:78801-92590 GCA_000969725.1 Ophiothrix spiculata
TCAGTCCTTGACATTTAATGCTACTTAAGTTCAAAACATTTCTAAACATCAAGCAGGTCAGGTCATCCATGTTCGGCTCATTTTGGTGATGAAAGGAGACGTTCCAAAATTGTTTGGTGTATGTACAGGGAGCTAGAATGTGCCTTGAATATGGCGACATTTATCTGTTATGATCGTGTTAATTGTATTGTGCATGAAAGTATCTGATGATATTTCACGGCATGTTTGGGGCGGTCTCCAGTGTATTTTGATGGATTTTACGCTTGTAAACATGTAGGTTGCAATTTTATGGTTCTGATTGGCTCCAGATACTCATGAACATTGCTTAAATTCAAAGATATTGAAAAAGAAAAGGATATTGATCTTAAGTTCATAAGAGCGTTTAGGTATAAATTAATCCGTTCTTTAAACAACATGGTGTTAACCATACTTTACTTTAAATCAGACGTTTACAATTTACTTTAACCCTAACATTTTAACCACTTCTTCGTTAATAAACTATCTCCTCGGAAATCTGCAAGTCAAAAATGGACGATTTTCAACTGGATTAGAACCCACAACCTCCCGTTTCCTAGTCCGATTATCACTATGTCAAGCCACTGAGCAGGTGCAGCCATGGCAGCGATTTCGTGATCATAGGACTTAGCCGAGTTTCTTTACTTAATGGAATGGGATATTGTGAGATTTAGTGGGATTAGGGTTAGGAAGTAATAGATTGTCAACTTTTTTCACAGCAATTTGAGAATTGAAAATTAGGCCCCTATTTAGATCTATGTTTTTGCTTTCAAATCAAAGGTTATAGGCTAGGCCTAATATTATAAATTCACACAATTTAATAAATTGCCAGGGCAATTATCTTGTTTTATGGATACATCATAAATAATTCATTTAATATTGGTCAGTTGAGAGTTGTAATATTTGATTGGGTTCTCTCACTTCTTAATTGCTTTAATACATTGTGTCCAAGTGACAAAAGTAGTAATTAATTTCTTCATTTTGATTCCCAAAGAAAGTTGAATTTCAATAAAAGCACTTTATATCAACATCCTGTACAAACATCTCATTGTTAGAGGCATGAGTTCATTAACCTGCTGTCTGACCCTAACAAAAGGTTGCATTCTTATTAGCCGTGTAATAATGGTGAATTGAGATATTTGGAGGTAATTCAGATCATCATGGTTTGTCGAAAAGAAGACATCAGGACCTTCCCATCATGCCTTGCTTCCAATGGGATTTTTTGCATGGGTTGTGATCATAGGGTTTACGGATAAAACATGTCTGAAATGCAAAATTGGGACGAGGTCTGCTAATTGTGCTATGTTTCCTCCCTAAACCCTCTCATTACAACCCGTACAAAAAATTCCATTGAGAGCAAGGCATGATGGGAAGGTTCTGATATCTTCTTTTGGTTTGTCCAGTGGAGCTCAAAATGAGATTTGAAGTTGAACATAAGGGCAGACAATCAAGTGAAAACTAACCTCAGAATTCCTATCAATTAAGCTCGGTTTTGAGATCCTAATATTTCTTTGAAGAATTAATCATTTATTTGGGTTAAAATACAATGGAAGAATTGAAAGTATAAAGAAAAACAATGGTGAGATTAATGATTTGGCTACCATCAAGGCCTGCTCATTGTTTAAATTTTGATATCAAATAGTATTGGTTTAATTGGCCATATAATTATTATTTGATGACCATTTATCATGTAGAATTTCATTCAATTATACATCAAATTTGGTCAACAGGATCAGAAATTTATTATTCATAAACCGTTATATTGTCTTGTATTGGTTTTGACTGTATAGTCGAGCATCATCATCATTATGGCTTTTTGAAAAGAATTTTAATCACATTGTAAATAATGTGCATTTATTAAGCACTTGCGGAACACGTTTCGGACAAAAAGATGGCAATCATGTTAAATCTTCGCAAACAAACTGAAATATGAGCTAGGTCAATAGAGGAGAGGATGGGAGATGAATTATGAATGGAGAAATCAGATTTCAAAGAGATACTTGGGTCAAAATGATCCATTTCTCTCAAGAGGTTTTAGAAGGTCTTAAAGAGACAGTCAACAACTCAGATCTGGATATGTACTGAATAATTGTCAGGAAAAAGGGCCAATGGTTGAACTTAACTTAGGCAGTCAACGGCAGATCTGTTTCTATTCTAAAAACTCTCAGAGAAAGGACTCAAGGCTGGACTTGACTGAATAAGTGTTAAGGGACCATTCACAAACACTTGTCGGGGGGGGGGATCTGATGAAAAAAAATATCGCGGAAAATTTTGGGGCCCCCTCTTTTCAACCTCAAAAAAATTAAGAGCCCCCTTTTTTGTGACAAAATTAGTGGTCAACCCCACAGAAAAGCATGTAAACTCAATTTCTACCGGAAACTTGGTGGTAATTTTTTTCAAGGCCCCCCTAATACGAGGGTGAAAAATTTTAAGAGCCCCTCTTTTTGTATCAGACCCCTAACAAGTGTTTGTGAATGGTCCCTAAGTTGTTCGGCTATCCGGGGTTGGTAACTACCCATATTGAAAGGGTATTCCTGAAGTTGAAAGTTCAAGACAAGATAATGTTCATTTTAAAATAACAGTCTCAACAAGTTTTGAGGTCATATGAGTATTGTGTCCTTTGTCCATTTTAGTAAAACAGCATTGGTTTGATTTTGGACAGCTTTTCTCATCAAGAGCGTCCTTAATTGGCCTCATTTGTTATAGGTAGGAGTGAATCTTCAATGATAATGTCCCAATAAAATGTATGTAATGATGTTAATTGGTGTAAATGGTGTTCATGTCCTTAAAATATAATGCTGCTCTCTCACCTGTATGCCCATTTAGAACTTTACTAGAATACCTTTGTGTTGGAATATGCGATTCTTATTGTTTCGGGAAATCATTCATTCAAATCAAGAAAGTAGGACCTATAGATTTGGCATCACAGAACTGAACTGATCTTTGAAGAAAATGTGGACCTTGATCAAATGTGATTCTGGCTATTTCTTCTAAAAATGCAATAAATAAGAGAAAATTTTAACTTGAAACAAACCCTCATTGTTACACTGTTTTAATCAATGAGTGCATTTTTCACCAAAATTGTCGCCAAGGTGAATAATTTAAACAAATTATTTCTTCGCCAAGGTCAATAATTTAATCAAATGATTTCATTTCACACAATGAACTCCTAAAAAGTAACGAAGTTGAAGAGTGATTTCCTTCATCTGTTCATGCATCCAGCATGTGGTAGTTAAATGAATTGCATTTAGCAATCTAAACAGTGAAGGTATGTAGAGTTGATCAAATAAACATTGGGAGATGTACACAGGAGACATGATGATGGAGGGCTGGATGAAGCAGCTCATCAACAATTGATGGCTAATTAAAATGATCACGGTTTTGTGAATGGAGAAAACAGTGCTAAGTATTTTATGGTAGGCCGAGTGCTAAGTAAGTGTACGCTCCAATTCAACAATTGCACTTGAGGGGCTATGATAGTACACATGCTACTGATTAAAGGGATTTTTTGGCAGCAACATTGAAACTAACCTCGCTTTTTTGAAAAGGGAATGACGAAAAAATTAAGTTTTTTTCATCAGGACTTTGGCCGCGGAGCTACTTGAATTTCCCAAACCTGTGATACACCCATGATAGCAAGTCTGATAACTTTTTTCTTGATTTTCTGAAGTGAAATTAAGCGAGATGAAATCTGGTTCTGTTACTTATGTCATAGGACCGAATAGTTTCTCAAGAGAAGCTTTCATTTTCAGAAAAGTGCATAGCACCTTAAAATGCAGCATGCACATTGCTAATTCACTTCAGACAGTAAACAAGGTAAACATTGACGCACCAAATTTCCTCTCCCAAGATCATTGTGGCTGATCAATTTGTCGAAAAGTGCATTGTGCCACCAACATCTTCTGATTCGCAAAAATGTAATTACCCACCGACCAACTTTCCAGAATTGAACCAAATTTTTAAACAAACAGTCCATAATTACATCTTTTTTGTCTCGCTGGTACTCAATGTTTTACTTGATGTCTGTACGAAGCATGCTTGATTTGCTGGTTTGATTAAAGAGGCCTGATTTACATTGGGAACAAACTTGATCAGCTTATAATGTAATTGATTATTCTGCGAAATGAGGCACAAGTCTAGTGACAAATCTTGAACTCGTCAAAATTGTGTCTGCGATGTTGTTTTCTCTCAAGTTTATATTGATTTTAAAACAAAAAATGTTAGTCCAAGTATATTTTTTTTCAAAATCCATGTCTATGTGAAGGAATTTATTTAGAACAATATTTTCCTTCCAAGTCCCTCTCTATCTCTTGCATATAACGTGTTGGCTTTCCTATGTAAGTGATATGGTAATGACTCCGTGTTGACTACTTGCAGCGATGAGTAACTAGCATTGTTTTTGCTCATTACAAGTTTTCATAATATTGCTCTTATTATTTTTGATGATGCTAAAATGGATTCTCTGGTTTCCCCTTGGGAAAAGGGACAAATATTACTGGTCATATGATGTTTAGAATCCGACACTTCACTCAGCCGAAATTTCCATTATACGGAGTCGGATCTTATGAGAAATATTGAAAATGACGAGTGCATTTAGTGTCAGTATGTGTTTCTGCGCTAACTAATCACACAGCCTGAGGAGAATGCTTTCTGATGCTGCCTTTTTAGAAAGTAATTTTGCACTCTGATCAAATTATGGTGACTTATGATATGATTTTTGTGGTGAGCTAATTATATCAGAAATGTTCCATCATTTATGGTGATTATTTCTCTATAGAGATCCAAGTCTATTGTGCGGAAATAATTTAGTAAGGTCGTGTTTTGATGTTCGGACTTGTAAGTTGTGAAAAGTGCATTTGATTTTGATCCAATGAACCTTGTGTAAAGCACAAATGAGCATCATTAACACGCTAATTGAATTATTCAGTCTTTGTGTGGACTAAGTCAACCTGAACTATTGTCACTATAGAGCGACTTGTGTCATTATTGAACAGCGATTTGCGTTGCAAGGTGGTTCAACAACGAAATATAAAGGAAGAGTTATTTCTGTATCGGTTTATCAAATGATTGGCCGCTGTTTCTGTAGTACATGTACTATTTGCAAATGGGAAAATGCTATCGTTGTGTTTTACATGTTAGTATAACTTGTAGAGTAGTTTTATTCACATGTCAACATTTTATGATCAGTTTTACATCTGGATAGAAGTGCTTTCTTATAAAGGAGAGCGAGACTAACACCAGCACATGCTTATTGCTTATATGGTGGTTGCAGTGAAAAACAAACTGGATTATTCACATATGTTTTTAAACATTTTATACTTCAAAGAGGTGATACTAATGCCATGAGA
Organism: Ophiothrix spiculata; assembly: GCA_000969725.1. Taxonomy (NCBI): domain Eukaryota; kingdom Metazoa; phylum Echinodermata; class Ophiuroidea; order Amphilepidida; family Ophiotrichidae; genus Ophiothrix; species Ophiothrix spiculata. Next base: position 84,165 of record JXSR01S008796.1, read on the forward strand.
AGTGTTCCAACTTCAGCATTTAGTGATTGTAGTGAAAAACCTGGAATAGTCACACATGGTTTTTGAACAATTCCTGACCAATTCAACATTTCTTATCAAAGGAGATAGACTAATGACATTAGATGGGCTCTGTCAATGTCTAGCATATGGATTTTAAGTTGGTTGTGAAAAATATTTGGAAAATACCCATTCACATATGTTTTTGACTAAATTTTGATAAATTTTGCAATATAGGAAGACACATTTGTTATCATTTATTCTTCTCCATCATTGCAAACAGGAAACGCTTGGGACGATCCCGTCAACCAGATGCACCGTGAGTACCACACAATGTCATATTGCTGCAAAATTATCTCACTTCAAGAATTTGACGGATGTTTGACATCAAAAATGGAAGCATTATATGTCATGTTGAGTTTACTGAAGTAGAACGCCAAGTGGGAGAGATAAATCCCGATGTTTCACTGTCACAACAGATGAGTGAGTAGTCGCAAAGAGGAAGTGATTAGCCCCAGATTTTGATTGCCACAGACATGCAAGAAAAGAGACAATTTCCGATTTTTTAGTTTAGAAATGTAATTAGACAGATGGAAATAAATGATTCTCAACATGTACAGGAAGAAAGAGCAAGGGGCACGTGGTAGCCAATTTGTACCCTTCCTGGTCCTCCTCACCTGTTTGTGTGCGGAAATTTAAGCTGATGCGCCTGTTGTAAGTGATGTAAAAGGTCTACCAGCCAGGCAGGCAATGTGTACTTGTTTTGTAAGTCATGTTTGTGGAATGAGTAATGGGCTGTTTTGGGATGGATTATGTTGCTAGGTTTTATCACATGTACAATGCAGGTAAAATAAGGACTAGTCTGGTCCCTACATGTAGTAAAAGCTGTGTCTTGGTTGGTGTGAAGCTTGGTCTCAGATGGGTGAGCATTAGAAGTATGGCAAAATATTTCGTGTTATGCCGTCAGGAAATGAATGTCAAGTCACAAATTAGCAAACAGAGATAAAGCGTATTTAACTCTATATTAAATCAATAACAAACAAAGCAATTTTTACAAGGAAACATTGGTTGGTAACATCGCTGAAAACATCGACTAACATGTGCACGTTACTTTTCAATTTAGGCGTACAGCTTGCATTTTAAAGAATATAAGGTTAATCTTTGATCTGAAGTTGTCAGTCTGGTGGCTTATATAGTTGATGCTTGGAACGTTTATTTTTTCAAAATTTTTGCCCTCTTTTATGGCATCACATGTAATTTACAAGTTAATTGTTTCCAAATTTGTTGTCCTTTTTACACATATTTTGCCCCAGGTTTCCCCCATACCCAGCCTTACACCTTTGTACATCAAACTTGACCCAGAATGCCATGGTTGACCCCAGATTGACCTTGTAACACATTGCCTCTCAACCTGGTGTTATTTTGGTACTACAATAATATTTTTCTATTGATGGCAAGCTGTTAAATTATGCACTCAAATCATTATTGAAAGTGTTCATTTCACTCTCATGTAAGCTGCTAACCAGAAAAGTCAGCTTTAACTTGCATTTGACGACAAAGGTTAACACTTTTTCTTTAATTTTCAAGCTTACTTGCGCTCCAGGCTTGCTAAACTAAAGCAAATCCTCATTTTCCGAGGGTTCAAGTTGTTGTAATAAATGACTTTCAATTATTCTTCAACTTGCCTCTTTTACTACATTATACAAAATAAATAACTTGATGGTGGTTTATCATAATTGTTATTAAGCTTACATGCGCCAGGTTCTCAGTGCAGCTTCTTTGCTGGTCCCCTTCCTTATCTGCTAATCAGAATAATTCAATTTAATCTCTTCAGTCATCATTAGGAAAATTATCCAAATAAATGTTCAAGTTTAGCAGCTGTGCCCTTTTGATCACTATGATTACAAGCAATTCCTCCAGCCATTTTTGTTTCACTCACGCCTCTGGGTATTTTATAACCTGCTCAAAATTGTGAATTGTCTCGGTTTGTGTCAACGCAAAGTTGACCGATTCTTTCATCCTTAGGTAATATGATAAAATATAGTTTAATGGCCAAGTTCATTTCAGGGCATGTACGTGGTCACCAATTTTGATGAGATTTCAAACAATGCACAAGATTGATGTTGAATCTACAGGGTATTTACCGGTGTCATTTGTTTAATTCTCTTATGAATATACCCTGGAAAAATCTGTCTAAATTCAAAATCACAGGTATGCCCTAAGGAATGGAACCGAGGAAAAAATGTCTTAATTTCAAAATCCCAGGTATAATCATGCAAATTTAATGGACATGAACCTGTAATGTGCAAAATTGTAAGGATCAGAGTGATTTCTTTTTGAAACGGCTACTATTACAGCATAGATCAAAATGCTTGACGGAATATTGGAAGTACAGGAAAAATTTACCTGTTACAAGGCATGATGAAAATTATACGGATAAATAAGTAAGAGATATTTGTGATGGCTATGTTGAAATGTAAAACTTGTTTACAATATGTAGGATTATAAATGAGGCAATAGATATCACATGTCTTAGTGAAGTACTCATAAGTAGATTTCAGGGAGATGGAGTACTGACGGGCCTGATCAATAAATGCAATGGACATTGAGTTGACATGTTGGATGGAGGTAATGGGCATTAGACAATATTTCTTGGCGAGCTGCATGTAACTTCTTGAAATAGACCTCGTTATTATATGTCACAGAGGCATTTTACGTGCTTAACTGCTATATAGAAGAATTTATTGGTAGGCCTGAGAAGGGGCAATTTTTAAGGACAATTTATATGATAGCTTTATTCTTCAATGATATATGTTTTAAAATGCAAAAAAGATATCTGGAAGTTTTAAAATGCAAAAAAAGAGATCTGGAAAAATGTCCTGTGATTTTTTGTTTTGAATGTTCAACATGGACTTTTTAGTAAAAAATATTGTTTCACGGTACTTTGAAAAAAGGTCATAAGCTTGTAACCATGTGCACAATCTATTACAGTAATGACCCAAGACCTTGTTGATCATACTTGACATGGACAAATTGCTTCGTTTTTGCATTAATTATGCAAATTCGTTGACAGTACTTGTGAGAGTTTGTTGTCTAAATCTGTGATTTTCATTTAGCAAGATCTCGCTGCACATCAATCAGCACCTGAACAGGTGCAGAAATACTCCCAACCTTGGTAGTGGTTCCATAAATATCCCGCTGTCTAAGCTCATTTCTCAGTCAAATGTGATGAGAAAAGAACATGGGAACCGGTAGAATGTTGGTATCTTTGGTAGAAATTTCACCAAAGTGAAAGAAAGATCTAATTGGTTTCTTTTTACAGTGTGCCATTTGAGACATAGCTGTACATGCAGATCACAAGTCAACGTGTGAATGGGGTAATTTAGACGTGTCGCTATGTAAATTTACATCTGAGGCAGCAGCATTTCCTATGTGCTAATTATTGAACATTATACTTGATTGGTGATGTCACTCATCTTGTATACATATGAAATTAGACGTGTCTCAGTGATCGGTGGAATTAATGACAATGATCCAGCGTATGTTGATTGCTGTTTCGCTGAAAGGGGGAATTGGAAAATAGGCCATATTACCGAGTTCTGTGCAATGAGTCATAACGTGGTATCACACAACACTATTGGTATGTGCGGATAAAATGTAATTGGCCCCAGTGCTATATGATCATGAGGATTAATAATCCAGGCTATCATCAATGCTTGTATGCCAGGGGAATTGTAATGTGTCTATGGATTGAATTATTTTGTGTCTTGCAGATTGGTGACTGAAGTCTTCCTGGTTCATCCCTTGCCTTGCCGCCTGCCTACCCTGCCCAGCTCTTCCCAGCCCAGCATTGGCCGGCCGTGCACACGTACCCCCATGTCTTCTGGTAGCTATCTTGGATGGCTAGTACTAAAAGTAAACAAAGGACTAACCGAACGGGAAGTCGATCTCGTCGTGACCAGAAATTGCGGGACCAATCATGTAGTTCGCAAGATGAGGAATTTACCGATTGTGGATATAGTTCAAATGAGACGATAAGATTGTATGAGAAGGAGATCAAGAACGCTCAGAAGTTGGCAGCGCTGCAACAGATGGAAAATAATAAAGGTGAGTTATACAATTCATATCCAAAGGTTTCTAAAATATTTTGTGTTGCAATGAAAAAAGGTTTTTCAACCAATTTTGTACATTGGGTACAAACACATGGCCAATGGAGTAGGGGGCAAGAGAGCAGTGTTGCCACTTTCTTTCACAAAATCATTGAAAATTGCACAAAATTATTGGAAAATTGATATCAAATTGTTTGAAATGATGATATCATCTTGACAAGCTCCAGTTCATAAATTTCTCATAGACCTGTCTTTGCAATAATGTTGCACTGAGTTCTTCCATCAAGCATCAGCAAAAGATCAAGTTTAAAAGGACTGGCAGAAAAAATGAGAAAGCTAGACAATTATATCATCTGCTTCATGAATACATCTGCTTAGATGACAGATTTGTCACAATAACACCAACACTCACTAAAAAAGAATTTCAGGTATCACAACAAATGATCTTGCCAACTAAAGTAAAGCAAAAACCACATCTCAAAACAGACTATCGGGTCAGTAAACTCTAAAAAGTACTTTGTGCAATTCCAAAATGTGATGCATAAGTGCTTGGTTTCTTCAACCAAAATAAAATCTACTGAATTGCTAGGCAGAAAACTTGCTGAAGTATGGTTCTGGGGAAGATTTATTTTTGATATAAAAAAGAAAGAAAAACCCTCTTGAAAGATTTGTATCTTTTCGCCTTTAGTTCACACAACATTTAGGTGTTGCCGCGGAGTAAACATGTTTAGTCTCAAGAGCGCTAGGTTTGAACTGAAAAGACAGAGCAAAGTGGAAAATTGAGTTGGTTAAGAAATGTTCAGTATGTAAGAAAAGAACAAGTTTGAGAAAATGGTTTGGATTTGGGGCTTTTTGTTGAAGAAATTTAGGAAAAAGATGCTAAAGATAAGAGTGAAGGGTAACAAGGTAAAAATGGATGCCAAATTTTATCTTTGTGTGTATTCCCCTGAGGGAGTGCACCTCTGAGCATATCCTCAATTCAATCTATAAACCATCAATGAATCATTAACCAAAAGCATTGGAACACAAAAATCTATACAATTTTCTCCCTCAAGAAGACAACTTTTTCAACATCGAACACGCGCCACATGAGCCGAATACTCAATTTCTCTGAGAAAAAATGATCCATTTTCCCCTATCAATAGTGTTGTGGACCAATTGGCAGCGTGAAAAAGGCATGTTAATTATATTGCACATCAGTGTCTCAAGTGGGACTACATTAAATGAATGCTGAGGCACTCCTATGTCCAACTGCAGTTACATCACATACAGTAACTTGAAATGGCCCAACAAAAAGAAGATATCAGGACCTTCCCATCATGCCTTGCTTCTAATGGGATTTTTGTACTGTTTGTACAGATTTTAATGAATGGTAATAGTGAAGAAACCCTGATGAAACACAATTAGCAGTAAACCTCATCCTAATTTGTATTTTGAAACGAGAAATGTTGACCACTATTACCATTTTAAGTCCATTTATGACAACTTATAAAAAAATCCAATTTGGAGCAAGGGATGATGGGAAAAGGTCCCGATATCTTCTTTTTCCCCTGGTATCTGTGTTGGCGATGTTGCGGCATATTTACGTGAGTGTTTTTCATTTTGACTGACCTCGTGATATGATAGGACATTTTCACCTTGGCCTCTTTCCTTCCGTAGTTTGTCCGGATCGTCTGGGCTTGAGCGTTTTCATTGAAAGATGAGGTAAATAGACACCCGCCAGTTAAAGAGTTTGCCATCTCTTTGAGTCGTCTTCAAGTCTAATGTTAGTCTAATGTACGTTTACCACAAATGTCTTCTCGAAGCTTTTCTTGTTCTTGTCAAGAGTATTCAATTTCAGTTGGAATTCTAGATATGATGAAATTGTTAATTGCAACCGAATTGAATACCTAGGATAAATTGGTTTCCAAATCCAAGTGTTTTGATAACGAGACCGTGTAAAAGAAAATCAACGTGTCTCATCTGTATGCATGTTGTTCCACATCTTTTGAAATGAATACTTCTCCACACACAAGCAAGTAAAATCAATTTGTTGTGGGTGTTTCTTTAAAGTGAAAACTGCACTAATTTATAATTTGAAATCTAAATTAATGGTGATATTTCAAAAGTTGTGTTGTAAGGTCTCGTTGCCAGCAACACTCCCCTCTAGTGACACCACTAATTTGATTTAAACATTTCGATAGCAAAGATCAAGCCTGAAAAAAGGGGACAATTTTGGTTTGAAAAGGAAGGAAATCCAGCAACTCTGCAGTGCTTTATCAGGCTTGTTGTCCTCATTCTTCTGCCATTCACATTACTAACCTGATATGAAATGAATAAAATGAAAGAATCGGAGATAAATTTTAGCTCTAGGATGCGAGAAATAAGGTCAAGTCTTAGCAGAGTAAGAGTGAAAGCCTCACTGATGCATGAGTGTGTTGTGTTTAGTTAACTCAAGATGCGAATCGCTCCGTATATTATCAAATTCAGGCCTACTCACGATGCATTGATAGTAGTTTTGAGAATTAAAAAGAGAAATAAAACAACCAAACGTCTGATCTGCCTCTGGCTGGTACTGTAAACAGTTCCTGTATGCGTGTACAAAGGAGAAGAAAGACAAAATCGCAGTGTATTGGATGAGTTTGCTCACTCAGCTACATGCTATTTGATTTTCATAAATTATATTATTGCGAGCAAAAGAGATAACAAGTTTACAAACACTTGGGTCGTATTGTGAAGATATTTGTATCATAGCATGTCTGTTTTGCAAAGTCAAAAAGCAGTATGTACATTTCAGAAAACATGCTAGCTACTTTCTTTTACCTTGTGCTCTTTCATTTATACTAAAGGCAGTATCTACTATATCACATGTACATACATCCTTCTTGAATGGGAGTGGATAGAAGTGATATTATTAGCTCGTTTTGCTGATGCAATATGAGAAAATATTAATGTTTGGGTTCAGCCGAGTGTGATACGAACCCAACTTGAACCATTAATCTTTTTCGTATTGCATGAGAACAAACAAGGTATAACAAATTTATCACTTAGTACACACGTACGTTAATACCAAAAACTTGAAAATGCCAGGAAAAATGCTTTAAAATGGTTATTTTTATATTTTTATGACATATTGCAATCAACTTCAAATTTGTAGTTTTCCTGGCTTGATTGACAGCTGTATGCGCATCGGCATTGCTTAGTACAACACATTGTAGTTAGTCGCGCACGCATAACAAGAGCGTCTGCTTTGTACTTCAATTTATGTTCCGAAAGCAATACAAGTTGGACTGGTAAAATAGCCATATGATACGACTTTTTTGTAACACATGGAGGATTTCATATCACATAGAATTTTGAAATTGTATGCAATACGGAAATATTCTTTCTAGCTATTAACCAATGAGATTGTTGTATTTCTATGTACTGATTGATAATGAACATTTGTTGGCCATATCTAATATGTTTTCTCTTTGCACATACTGCGTTCTTTGAAGGCAGAAGTAATGGAATGGATTAAAAAGATAGTTGGGAAATAAAATTAGCACTTCCAATGTTGAGTAATTGGCTGATGGATTAGTAAGGACCTAAAGGACGAAAGGTGTCCATGTGGAATGCATTTGCGCATGCAAACTCGATTTGTACAATTGACTTTCCTCTTTGATATAGCACGATTTAAAGCTACATTGGTTGACTAAATGGACAATGTTTGGGCAGGCAAATGAAGCATGGCAGATACAAATAGCGCAGTATTGTTTTAAACTGTAGTAAAAGGATGGTGTAAATATATTGTGTTTGCGATGATTTGAGTCGGGGAAATGTAATTGAATTAAGAAATCAGAAGGGAATGTTGGAGATGTTTGGTGGAGAAAATGTATGAAAAAAGTGTATTTTATGAATTGAGTTATGAGTAGATATCAAAATAGAATGGAGGCAAAAATTGTTCTGGCATCGACAAATTTAGTTATTCAATTTGTAACATTGCGTGGGGCAATATAAGTTTCATTGAATTAAAAATTACAGATAAATACAAATATTTCTTCAGGCAATGTGACTTTTATTAAAATAGAATTCTGAATAAATTTGAATTTTATTTTTTATTGTTATGTCAACTCCACACCCTTAGTGATTTTAGTCATGCAAGGGTATTGCACTTTCATGCCTTAGCTGGCTCTACCAGGGTTTGTTGAAAAAACATGGTCATTTGATTGGAACATATGGATGGCTAGTGCAGAGGGAATATCTCATTTGCATTTTGGTAACTGGGGTTTTAATCCTCCCATTTGTGACTCTGTCACACATACGTTGCTATCACAACTAGGCCATAATATCTTGTGATCT
>JXSR01S008797.1:4498-21582 GCA_000969725.1 Ophiothrix spiculata
TTAAGGCAAATGGACTAGTCCAGTGCAGTAAATATACAGTACCAAGTTGCGTATTAAAGTATTGTATATAACAACACTGGACCCATCTAATCACTAAGAAGCTTGTGACTTACACTTACTGGTCCATGTGGCACCAAGTTCACACTATAGGAATAGCAGCCTTGACCATCAAATAGTCTAAAATGGGTTTATATAAAAAGATTGCGAAGACAGAAACATACATGTCAAACTATCTTAACTCAAAGGATTCGGCTTGGGGACATTACTTACGTTACTCGGCACTTTGTGTTACATCGTTTGCTGATTGGTTCTGGTATTTCGTTGCTACAATACTCATCTGCTACTTGGACTCTATCCACTGCTCGCATGCAGGAGACTGATCTTTTCTTCACACCTGTAAATAACATTAGATGAAAATATATTTGATGAATTTTGTTTGAAGTACAAGTTTAAGACCCGCCATATCAAAATGTACCTTTAGGTCCGCATAGTGAATTATGTGATACGGGCCATTGAAGCTGAGCATAGTCAAACAGCACGTCCAAGGTCAATTTCAATATCTATTCCAGGTATGGATAGTTTCATCTAGTGGTAGTACCTACTTGTTTTATATACCGCATGAAAACATTCTTGTTATTTGATTGGTTGACACTGCATTAGACTGTCAAAAATATTTGGTATATTTCCTGCTTGACATCATAGCCGGGCATTTTTTGTCAATAAAAATGTGATATTGCCCTGGCGTGACATCACCGCAGGGCAATATCAGCTTTTTTACAAACATAACGCCCGAGAAGGTTCGTTTACGTTCCGACATGTTCGTCTTGCCGTAGCGTAGTTTCATGAAATAAACATAAACAAAATTGACCAGATGGATGAGTTCAAACAATTGATGGATGAATTGACTGCATGATATAGTGCTTTTTACCCAGCTGTCGGAAATCCTCAAGCGCTGCTTGCATTTGGCGAGAGCTAGGCCTAGGCTAGGCTAAGCATGCACTGTAAGCTTAACTCAGTATGCACTTTTATCAAGTGAGTTTACGCAAATTATCAAATGACAAGAATATTTTTATACGGTATATAAAACAAATATTTACTGCTCTTTATTTGAGCAATTGTGCAAAATATCTACCCTCGGTGACTGGAGACGTGGGCCTACTATTCGGTGTCGGGCAATAGTAGGCCCACGGTCTACATCACCTTGGGTAGATATTTTGCACAATTGCCCTAATGAGCAGTAAATATTTGTATAACATGGTCCCCATATCTATTCCAGGTATAGATAGTTTCATCTACTGGTAGTACCTACTTACAAACATATATATTGGTACATGGACCCATTTCCCATATCTATTCCAGGTATGGATAGTTTCATCTATTGATAGTACCTACTTGCCATCACATATATTGTTACATGGTCCCAATTTCCCATATCTATTCAAGGTATAGATAGTTTCATCTATTGGTAGTACCTACTCACCATCACATATATTGTTACATGTTCCCCATTCCCATATCTATTCCAGGTGTAGATAGTTTCATTTATTGGTAGTACCTACTTACCATCACATATATTGTTACACGGTCTCCATTTCCCATATCTATTCCAGGTATAGAGAGTTTCATCTATTGGTAGTACCTACTTACCATCACATATATTGTTACATTGTCCCCATTTCCCATATCTATTCCAGGTGTAGATAGTTTCATTTATTGGTAGTACCTACTTACCATCACATATATTGTTACACGGTCTCCATTTCCCATATCTATTCCAGGTATAGAGAGTTTCATCTATTGGTAGTACCTACTTACCATCACATATATTGTTACATTGTCCCCATTTCCCATATCTATTCCAGGTATATATAGTTTCATCTATTGGTACTTTATATGTGAAATTAATTTGAGGAGGTAGTAGGTTGCCAGCTGATAATATCTGAAAAAAATTATTCAATAATATCACCGTTACAATTCGCATTTTATAGTTTGTGATAATGAAATTTAAAAAATGAACAAATCAAATATTGCTGTCAAAATTGTATATAAAGCAGTTCATATAGTATGCATGCTTTGTGGTTAAAACAACGAATACAGTTTTACTCATAAACAGTGTTCCTGCCAAGGCAATATGGCACGCCATTGGCGCAGGAGCCGGAAAAATTTGCACAACAGGTTTCTGAAAATGTGTAAAAGAGAATATTTTCCTTACATTTTTGGACCAAATTTCAGCATCAGGTCATAACTTTGGCATAGGCACCTTTTCAACTTTGTCGAAATTTCTTGAATTGGCGCAGGCTCAAAAACGTTAGCGGGAACACTGCTCATAAAGACTTGGTCCAAATCTAAAGTTCAACTGAAACCAGTTAGAATTACTTTTGAGTAAATATCCATTTACATCATAAAATTGTAGAGAATATTCATTGCTAATAATTGGAATGTAGTTCAATTCAGGTTTTTATTGATTTAGATATTCAATCATGTTACACTGAATCATAAAAAATCAACAACAATATGCACGTGTCCGAATATTTAAAACACGCAAGCGTGGCCACCGTAGTGAGATTACAATATGGGATGCATCTAAAGTAGAGTTGTTGATTTGTAATGGGCCACTCTGCAACAAGTTTGATAACAAAATTCTTTCTTGAAACTTAATTGTCAATATAATGTAAAGACAATATTTCTTAATTTTTCCAATGTGACCGAAATCAAGATTTAAAGCAATATGCTAGTTTGCTTTGCTTTGCTTTTTCAAACTGGTGCTCTTGCACTTACTCATAGAGAAACACTTTGAACAAAACTTCATACAAACTGTTACGAACAGTGTTTAGTCCATCTAGAAGGACAATGGGCAGTGACGCCCATGATACTCGCTCCGCTCTCTGCCCGATAACTTAAATTTTAACCAGCTTTAATTATACTCACAAAAACAGTAATAGGTTCATGTAGGACATCGTCACAAGTTATTCTTTCCACGATATTGCCTGAGCCGCTATATCTAATAAGTGATTTTCCAACTCGGACTTCTCTCTCATATTGATTTATGACAAAATTGCCATTTAGTATAAAATCTTGCTGTGAATTTTGTATAGCTGAAAATGAAACAAACAGACATCCAACATCATTGTAAATTTAAAAAAAAAATCACTGATTCACGGCTTGTAAATTATTCAATATCTTTTTGTTCAAGACCATATACACAGATTTTTTAAAGGAGAGATACCAGACCTTACACCATTTTAAATTTGGCATGGAGCTCCAACGTGGGGTATGGGTCAGTCTAAAGTTCTTATGAGGTACTAAATATTTAGTGCAACAAGTCATTGTTATCTTATAACCTGATAATTCAAATGTATTTTCTGATAACAAAGTCTTGGTGAAAAAAAATCACTTGTACTTTATTTGATGTCAAATGTTTGGTGGTTTACAACACCAAGCATCTGTTATCGATTAGATGATGCATTGGAATTAATGTTGTTAACAAACTAGTTGCACAAACTATTTGAGAGCTCAAAAAGAAGTATGTCCTAACCCTATCTGGATTCAGTGGTGGCTCTAGCATCTCAATTCTGGGGGAGGAGGGGCAAACTAGGGGCAAGACAAAATTCTTGGGGCAAAAATTTAGGGGGAAAAAAGCCCACATAGCATGTTAAATTTTTCAGACAAATTTGTTTAATTTTGCTGAAAACACCTATTTTGGGCTATAATAATGGTATTAAATGGTGAAATGTGTGCGAAGTATGCAAATATTTGGGTGTGCATACTGTGGGGCAGGAAAAATATTGGGGGGGGGGGAATGCACCCCTGCACCCCCTTCTAATGACCCCCCCCCCCTAATGATCATCTCAACTTACCTAAATAATTTTCATCTTCTGAGTTGCCATTATAACTTTCTTGTGAGATATCTATTCTACGAGAACCTTTTGGAATCTCAGTTACTTTATTATAACCTGCAGAAAATAGACAAATTGACACGCTGTTATAATCATTCATCATGGGTTTTACAAACCACAAATCATAGGTGAAACACTTGAAAATGAGTATCAACCCTTTTAACATGCAAGCAGGTATACCAGCACACGTGCATGTACTACATGCCCAATGTGCTGGTTTACCAGCTTTCAGCACACGTGTCAGAAACCGGATGTGCCTGTCTACCGCTGTGGGTAGTTACAATTTTTAATGGTTTTGTTTATATCAGAAGACAAATGATAGGTCCTTTTGCTTTTAATTACACAAGAGAAGTGAACATTTCCCAAGATTTTCATTAATTTGACTGATATAAAATAATATACTTGTTTGAATGCTGGTTATTGGAACAATTTGACTAATATAAAATAAGAAAATAAAGCAAGAGAGACACCAAATTCAAAGTAATTTCAAGGCTTATTTAGTGGTTTTAAACATACGGGTTGGCCCAGGTCAGCAGTACAGATACATGTGGAATGGCCAGGGTTCAAAATATTAACTCTAACACAAAGACGTTTTCTTTTTCTCTTAAGACAGAGGGTGAAAAAAGCATGTTTGCATCAGGATTTGAACCTTCGCATTTCAATGTAAAGTTTCCATTTTTATGCTCTTTGTTTTGCATTCCATTAATTTGAAAAGACATAATACAAAAACTCAATGTATGAATGATTGTTTCAATATATTTGTAGCCACATCTTTTTCAAACATATGTAATACCAGGGGGCAGGGGTACACTCAACTTTGGTTTAATAGGAGTGTGTGGCCTCAATTACTGAACCAGGGGGTTTGGGAACTGAGGATTAAAATGGGGGTCAAGAGAAATGAAGTGACCTTTGAGAGTTAATTTTGAGGTTTATTTTAACTCTTGAACCAAAAATGTCTTAAATTTTACTTGAAATTGGAGATCTTGGCAAGCTAGTAAACTTTCAAAAAGATTTGTAAATGGAAGACTGAGCTTGAAATGGAGGTTTAGGTAGCTACAGGAAGGGTGTAAAAAAGGGTCGTAAGGGGACGCACATCCTAATATTCTCCCCTTCATATAAAAATACTTGAAAATTCAATAATGAAAGATAGTAAAATGGGTTTCTCCTTTAATGTATTCTAAAATAAAAAAATGTTTGCATTTGAACCTAAATGTCACCTGCAGTATCTTGATAATCATCTGTCTAACATTTTGATCATGTTATCTTACAGACAATCGGGAGACATTCATCATCATTCATGGAGCATAGATGGATGATGTAATTGAAAGGAAACATTGGTAATATTGATGCACCTTGCACATAAACATTTGCACAACTTCCGAGATGGGTCATCTTTTGTGCCTTCTGCCAACTACCAGCATAATCTTTGCCTCCACGAGTGACTGGCAGAATAACTGATAGCTTGTACCACTTGCACAAATAGGGATCATCATTAATGTGCTTAGAAGCATAGTACACAAAAGATATTTAGACTTTTACCGACTTCTACGACTTAAACTTTAGAGGGAACAATAATATTCAATCCCAAATAGCACTTTCATGAATGTGCAAATTATCATTAAACAACCTAGTTTGATATCTGTCTTTAAGAATAAACATGAGGGTCTAAAATTATTCAACATGGCCGAAAAGTCATGAAAGCATGACAAAAACTGTATATCGTTTTTGATATCCTAAACAGATAATTGATTTTGTGGATAAAAATCAGTCTAATTTAATCTGGATGAGTCAATAAATTGGCACAATTCTGTTTCCATTCTTCATTTTCAGCAGAACAAGGATTAAGATTAATAATTGGAACAGGCGTACATTTTGATTTAATCATATGGGAAATATTGACATTGATATATAAGGCAATCAGGAAAAGGGAATCTCTAACAAGATATTTGACCCCATGATTTGAGGTGTGCCATTCACACAAGAGGAAAACTCTCTCATGGTAAAAGATCCATACCAAATTATGCTAATTTTAATTAGATTAGACATAGGGTAAGAAATACTGAGCCCCTGATAAAAGTTATAACATTGTTGCGACCAACACGGCAGAGTAATCGATATAACAACTTGTCGAGCTTGCAGAAAAATTTTGAAGTTGCGACAAGGTCAAGTTTGCGCACTTAAAATTTTTGATGTCACACTGGTCATACGGCCACCACGACAGGCATTCTGAAATCAGCTTTATTGATTTCTCATTACTGAGAAGTGTCTTGTTGAATAGTATTTTCAGTATTAACTAAAATTATTAATAGTAATGGTGTTTTTCAATTCAAGATATCTTTAAATTAAATTTGGCATTGGAAACATATTGGTGATAGAAGATCTTTCCTTAATCATGATATAAATAGTATTTGGCAACAATAATGTTTTTCTGAAATGTTTTGATCTCTTTTGACCTTCTTCATTAGATTGTTAGGATGTTTTGGATAAATAAAGACAGATCGTACTCCATAATCCTACACAGACTTTGACATCCAGGATTATTGACCAAACATAATGAACAGCTTCAAGTTTAGAACCACTATTGATTCATCAGACTTGTTTTGACAACACTAAGCCAGATGTTTCTTTTATGCATTTTGGTAAGCTGGTCTCAGAGTCTGTTATGATCGTTGTCAAGATGTAATGATGTCAATCATGAGGCAATCCAAACCTGGCTACAATAAGACAATCCTGTTACAAATTAGGCCAAAAAAATAAATTGTTTGGTTGTCCTCCACAATTTTTTTTTGAGGTAGAGCGGGCAGATGGAAAAACATTTTTTTTTTATAGATTTGCCTATTTGGCACTGAACAAGGTGTAAGTTTCAGAATTAGGGGCGGGCAGTCGAGGACAACCAAACAATATTTATTTAGCCTTAGTTACCTTGATAAACATCTTCATATTGTTATTTTTGTCACAACTGTACATTGCAAAAATCACCGATGTAATGCAATATACATGCAAATAAATGGCAATGCAATATGTGACTCATCCTATCGAAAGGTACCTTAAGGTCGGCATAATAAATTACGAGATATGGGCCATTGAAGCTGAGCATAGTCAAATATCACGTCCAAGGTCGAATTTATAATTTTATAAGAAACGTTACCTTTGAAAAGTATTCTATCATATTAATCAGGTTCCAACATCCAAAACATTAAGACAAATGTTTTAAAAACCGAGATGAAAATCCATTCTCCATTCAAGTTTTACCAGTACAGAAACTTTAAACTCGATTTTCTCAGAACTATAATTTTCTGAATCAGCCCGATGCCTTTTACCAATTTGGATGTAACTTTGCAATCAAACATCCAATAATCAAAAGCAAGGTGGAATCGAGCTTAAAATATAATCTTCCAGATGAGAACAAAAAATAAATTTTCATTTCGGTACCTTTTGATATGACGGGTCACATATGGTAATTTTGAACTGCCATAGTTGCTACCATTGTCTTACCATGTTGTCTTTTATTATAAAATCCTTTAATTGTTTTACATGATGAGTTGTCCCCTCCACACACACCACACTCGTCTCGCTGTGTCTTGGAATCAAGTATATGGTCACAGCCTGCAGCCTGTAAGTAAATAAAAAAGCTTGAAAGTAACATACCATTTCAGTTGGAAAAAGCAGGCAGAAGTGATTATTTACATTAATAATATATTCGCAACACTTATACTTTGATCAACACTAAATAGGCGGGAATCATGAGGCTTTTCTTCATCTGCAAGTAAAAATAATCCCACGTACACGCGCGTCGTAGATACTGATGAACGAGTCACACGTACAAGGCGCGCTGCGTCTCATGCTTGTGCTGTGATCAGCTACGCACGCACTTATTTGTATCAATTCACGATGTGAAGAGGCCCGCCTATTTGGTGTTGATCAAAGTATAGGTCCGTATGCACAAAACAGGACCAAAGTTAGTCCTGGTCTAAGTGAAATTGATTCCTTGACAAATTACACATTGTTTTTTTAGAATCTGTAATAATTTACATCCTTTCTTAAAGATATATGCTGAATTTTCTATAATTTGTCCATTTATCTATTTTGGAACATTTCCATATTTTTAAAAATAAAGAACAAAAATTGGCTTAGCCTGAAACTAACTTAGTTAGTCCCGAACTATACTAAATTATAAAAGTTTCAATTCAAATCTTTTAACAAGAACATAAACTTATCGCTAGATTTCTCTTAAAATGAGTTATTTTTCAAAATTTTAAATTTCACTTAGCCCGGGACTAACTTGGGTCCTGTTATGTGCATATTGATCCTAGTTTATATGTATTCTGTTAACTCATCTGTTAGTCCTATATTATACCTCAGCTTAAACTGGGATCATCTCAGGCCTAATACACTTAACTCCAGACTTCACCTCACAGAGATGCCAGTATGTATCACTGAAAAAACCTGATATGGACCCCCCCCCCCTTGTGCACTAACGGGATTCTAAAACACCTTATGCACTTAAGTGTTAAAATATTGCAGTTGTTATTGTGTAAATAGGACATTTTCTTTATCTGGAAAAGTGTTTAACAAAAGTAGAAATTTAACCTAAAGTATACATTGTCAATAAAATGCCCATTTCCCAAATAGCTAGATCAAAGGAGCCTACAACCCTAAGCAATTACTGTCTTCATCAATCTGACATTCATTTGATGTCAGTACTTCCAGTGGGAAGTTCAGATGCATTACATTTCATTTGAATTTCTACATTTGGGAAATTACCAACCATTTAAGAAAGACTACTGGGGCAAAGACAATTATTATAACAGTCAAGCACATCTGAGGAACCCAATTTTCACTTAAAGGTGCATTTCATGATTGTGATCTGGTTATAACCTAATCTCTTTTCTACCTAGACAGAAAGATGAACACAAAATAAATGCATTCTGAAAATTCCACTTAATTTTGACTTACCGTTTTCAAGTTAGGAGCTTTAAAATCTCCATAGGCTACTGTGTTGTAATTATTGTCGAGGCCCTGACAATAATTAGAAAATGACCCATTTTCTTAATTTTCTCAGGAATGCAAATAGATTTGCAAGAATGGTTTTGGCTTTGTAATATATATCAGTCAAGGATTCTTATAAGCCAAAAATCTAAATTTTGATAGATGTGACCTTAGGGATGAAAAGTGGATCATGATTGCTCCTATGATCTCAAATAACATCACTGAAGATATTCCTTAAAAATGCCCGATATTGCAGTATTTCATATGGACATTGTACAACCATGTTTAGCAGGTATCAAAGACCTGGCGAAATTCAAGTCTGCTCTACATGTTTGATACCTTCAAAAGCCTTGTTATCATTAAATTACAAAATATTGGATTCAAAGTGATTAATGTGTTTGAGATATCATGTTTAACCAATTTTACAAATTTTGACTCAGTGGTTGCTAGGCAACACCACATTTCGTACCCCCATAGTCATTATCACCAGGGATTGCTACCATCAATTTATTTCCTTCAAATAAGTCTGCCTGGTTCTCTTGGCATTTAAATTGTCAGCTTTCTCATGCTACTTGATCTTGTACTTGTCCAAAACGTAATAAAGCTTAATTAATGACTCTATGATGTGACTTCATTCCCTTGTTAACATTCTAGGCATTTGGCAAGCTCAACGCCTACACATTTGGCTTCAACCTCTTTTTGCAATGTAAAGATTAACAAGATCATTGTATTCCCATGTCTTATTTCAACCATCAATTTTGACTTCAATTGCGTTCTTCAACTTCTTGACTTAGTAAGTGTATTGGCCTATATATTGTCCTAGAAAGGGAAATTAGTACTCTTTTAGATTTATCCGTTTTCACAAAATCCTTTAAACTCAATTTTCTCCATTACTGGCAGCCATCGTGCACACCAATTAGCACAAATTTCAAATTACACTCTGTCATGATGAAATTAATCTGGGTTATATAATGGTTCAAACTGAATGTGGTTGGAAATTTGTTCTTATTGTGTACCAATCCTGTACCTCACTCCTACTTTAGAGGGTGTTTAGATACTTACCATGCAATGGCCTGCCACACATATATCATCTTTATCTTGACTGCATGGTGTGCCATCAATG
The DNA here is from genome assembly GCA_000969725.1 of Ophiothrix spiculata. NCBI lineage: Eukaryota > Metazoa > Echinodermata > Ophiuroidea > Amphilepidida > Ophiotrichidae > Ophiothrix > Ophiothrix spiculata. The sequence continues at coordinate 14,507 of JXSR01S008797.1, forward strand.
ACTTTCTTACCGAGTTGATAATACGCTGTACTGCCTGTTACTTTACATATTAATTTACATTGCTCTGATAGATTTACTGAAAAAGAAAAAGAAAAAGAAAAGAGATATACAGATAATGAGTAGAAAATAGAAAAAAAAATTCAACATGAGGATTTTACAATACTTTACATTATTGAGAATCAATTTTAAAAAAAAAGGTTCCGAATTAGTTAAATTTTCCATATTTACTGAATTCCTCTTCTAACCAATTACCTTAGTAAAAATGATCTCTTCTCTATAAGCTTCAAGCAATGTAATATTTGCCATTTTGATTACAAGTTTGGATGGATCGAAAATGTGAATCTCCTTGATTTTTCACGTTCAAAGTTTTAGCACCTGCAATTGCCAATCTATTCTTACAAATCATCACTATAAACTTTGAGCAGGGAAATTGAAATTTGCGTAATCATTTTATCATCCTACTGCTTTTTCATTACAAAAGATGGCATGTTGCACTCGAAAATGTTACCTCTTTCAATTAACTAGTGCATCTTGATCCTTTCTGTTTTTTAATAATACTAAAATTTACTTTAAAACTTCCAACAATCAAAATTCTTGCTTCAATTATTTGAGTCATAGTTATATAAGACAAGGTTTTACACATAAAAACAAATTCTTTTACACTTTTTGTTTGACTGTACTTTTTGAGAGAACCAACTGTTGTTCATCATTTGATGTGTCATGTATAGACACAACGTGTGCAGACACCCAACTATTTACACACATGCTGTATGATGACAAATAAGCCTACAAAAATGAGGTGTTAGGCCTACTGCAAAGAGAGGGGTAAAGCATCATCACCCCTTCCTTGAACTGCTATCTTAAGCACTTTGATCATTTAGATTTAGAATGACAAAGAACAACTTCATTACTTTGAATAATCTTTGACATCGAGATGACTTCTCATTATTTGGGGCTACTGACACAGGTGAATTCAGCCTGCAGATAAGCCGGGGTGGGGGGTAGTACAAAAGGGGCATGGGGATGTGCAGCAAATTCGGGTAGCAAATCAGGCTCTCTGGTATTTCAATTGGTCCTTTTTCTTTGCAAAATGTGGTATTTTAATAGATTCCCTTTTCAAAATTTTATAAAATTGCTTGCAAATTTTGACAATTCTTCTGAAAACGTAAGAGAACTTTGCCAATATAGTGTAAATTTGGGCAGAAAAAATGTGTTGTTTTTTTATTAAGTGTGACTCAAAATCAGTGGAAGATTTGCTATATGGATGGGTCCCCTTTTCTTGAAAATGGTATTTGAATGGGTGGCTTTTCAAATTTCCCAGAAGCACGTCCCTACCCAAACCAAATTTGGGTACCCCATGGGAGATAACCCCATTGCCTTGAATAGTGCATTGTCTTGGACAAGACAGCAGTCACTAGAGACTGATATGTGCTTATCATTTACACACAATTATCATTGTGTCTTTTAAAATGCACTGAAACTTTTTTCAGAATAAGGTCAAAAAAGGGACAGGTTGGAGTGCCCATCGCTCTTTAGAAGCAATAGACAATTTTCCTATGTACCACCATGTATCTTGAAGTGCCATAAATACAGGGGTTTCTACCCGAGCAACCATATTACTAAGTTATGCGCATGACATCATAAAGACCCTGGAGCAGGTTTCTTACTATTTTTTGAAACTTATATTAGCAGCTATTGTCAACCACTTACCACCATCATACTTGGGCGTCCATCGCACATCACGAGGTAGGCCATTAATGTTATAATGTTTCCCATCATGCTTTTGACATTGTAGCTCCCGAAATGATGGTGTATTATCTGGGCATGGCTGGAATGTATCAAAACAGACAATTAAAGATGGTTAGAAAAACAAATTGTGATAACATTACATTTGCTTCAAATTATGTTAAGGGAGTTTCAGTTTTTATTCTCACAAGACTTTACAATAAATTTCATTACAATGACTTGTCGGAAAAACAGATTTGTACAGTTGCAACTTTTTGGATTTGGTCTGGAATTAAAAAAATATACAGAGTGCAGCATAAATCACCTGATAGAAACTGTGAAAGCAGTCATTAAATTGACCTGATATCACTCTCTTCTAAACACAAAATATAAAGACATATTTCTTACATACATACACTTATGTTTTTATCAATATTTATTCAAAGATGTATGTTCAAGTACATGGAGGAATTATGGGTAACCATGTTGTCTGCTGACTCAATTCCAAACTTCTGCGTTCATGACAACTGATATAACACACCACATATGTTTTGCAAATCAACTGATCATTTCAGCAGCATATTACTCACAAATCTCCTCTCATTGGAAGCGTTTCTCATCAAAACAGAGAACAGGTTGTCAAAGTCTTCCTCAGCAGATTGACACATTAACATCACTGTCAAAAACCTGACATTATTAATTTAAAAAGTCAAAATCTATGAAAATATCACAGAAAAATATCAAAACGTCAACCTAATGACACATTATGCAAAGGCAAAGGAATATACCAGACACAGACCACTTCTATTATTACTACAATATGTAGGCCTAGGTCTTCCTCAGCAGATTGACACGTTACCATTACTGTCAAAAACCTGACATTATTAATTTAAAAATGTCAAAATCTATGAAAATATCACAGGAAAATATCAAAAAGTCAACCAAATGACACATTATGAAAAGGCAAAGGAATATTCCAGACAGGACCCTTCTATTATTACTACAATATGTAGGCCTAGGTCTAGGCCCCCAGTTACGAATAATCAATTTGTTTTTATATGTTTGACTCCTTGTAACAACTGGAAGACTATAATCAATTCTAAGCAATGTTATCTTGAACTTAATTTGACTTGGGAGATATATCAATCACATATTTATTTGATTTGAATCATAAGAATCTGCCTTGCAACTCTCATGGTCAAGTGCATTTTCCAGATATGGAAATGGTCAAATAATCATTAAATTTGAAGGTTTGGACAAACATATGAATGCAATGATTACTATGAGTGTACTTAACCATGGGAATGTAAACAACTAATGAGAAAAACAAGGACATTTGAGTGTAAACACACAGTCATTCAAGTTCATTATTAGCAATACAACCAGTGGAAATCAAACAACATGTTTAACAACTTTCAAAAATTCAAACATGGAATAATTTGGAACATGGAATATTTGTTTTTTCAAATTGTGTTTATAAAACTAATGACATCAAAACGAAATGGTATTTTTTGCAGTAGCATCAATTACCCTACTAAATGGACTTTGATGACATATTTGATAGTAGACCTGAACAGATTTGACAAATTTTCCAGTTTAATAAAACCTAATTCTTTTCTTAAACCTGTAGGCCTGCATAGAAATACATCTAAAATTACTTTCATTTATAATTCATAATAATAATAAAATACGCATTGTAAATTCCATTTTTTTTCCACAATTTCCAGTTCCTTTTAAACAAAATCAAAAATTTTCAATGAGCACATGGCATTGCCAATTAATGTCTCTTTAACCCAAATATTTGAACTTTCTCAAAATATTCCAGGTAATAAAACTATTTTTACTACCTTGAGTAGAAAAAAGTTAGCAAAACCCCTTAATTGACCAATTGTTTTAACTTTCTCAACATTTAAAGTTCAACTGAAGGCCAGTGGACTGAGAGTGACCTGAACAAAAGACACTTTGCTAAGTATTTGAACAATTTCTTTGGGGTAAACTGAACAATTGAGGTGTCAATGTATGTTAGGAAAGTTGGGTGTCAAGTGGTTTTAACCTGGACTAACATTTAACCTGTAGGGTTGGTATTCCACCTGTGTAATTGACTCTGTATTAAGACAAGAAGGGAAGGCAATTTGAAGTTACTTATAGCTAATGAGGTACAATTAATTGAACCGATTACAGGATCAGTCAGTGTTTCTGTTACAGAAATGGTGGCATATGGCTCTGTACTGTAACTGTATAAATGAGTAAAATACTAGATAAAATGAAGTTACAAGATGATGGTTGTCCAAGCCTATTGCCCAAGGTCATCATTCTAAATTATCAGTACAATCTGAGCCGACTATAGGGATTTTTTTGGTAAAGTACACCCCTGGCTATGCCTCTAAATAGAAAAAGTACACATGGACTTTATAATTATAAAGTATCTGACATAAATTCTATCATTTTTCTTCCAATTAAATAGTACAATCGGATTACCTTGTTCTTGAAATTTAATGGGATGAGCTTTAATCTGATAGCTTAATTGAGTGTATCAAATCTTGAGGAGCTACATATTAATCCTGCTATAATGATGGCTAATGTAATTATCATTATTGTCTATCAGTTTCTTGGTTTCGATTGAACATTTGATTTCACACATATGAAGGCTAATTAATGGGCTTATTTCAAGTGCATTTCCTGTATTATGTATTGTAACTGGTTGTAAGACCATTTTAAAAAGGCTTAACGCTAATTAAAATTCCAATATGTAAAAATATTCAAGTAAATGTTCTTAGGTACTGGAGCACAATTAGGCCACAACTTTGTGCGACCGGTTGCAACCTGGCCACATCATTTATTTTCCAAGAGAGCGACCATTTGGGAAATCAAGGCGTTGGCCAGGTTACGGCCGGCTGCACAAAGTTGTGGTCTAACAATGTTCCAACGCTTTTGTCATCAGCAAAAGCTTCAAAACCTTGTAGTATAAGAACATAACGGTCTGAAATATTCTGTACCCGGTTCCAAGTGACACAATAAAACCAACTATTATATTTAAATTAATGTTACTCTTCAGTATTCAACATCTGTATGGAACTCAGTATGGTAGGAATCAGAGACGTCTATTACTAATAGACGTCTCTGGTAGGAATGAAGAGAGGAGATATGCTCTTATGATCAAGGTTTCCAAGTATGTCATGATTCCCTCCGCACCTGAACACACATTCCTCATTTGAAAAACCCGGTGGAGCAAAGAGGCAATTAACCCTAAAAGTTAAACATTATGTGCCGGATTATGTGCTCCTAAAATGTGCGACAACAAATGAACGTGTCAACATTGATGTTAACCCAAAGAATGTTCTGTTTACCTTAGAAAGTAATGATGTTTGCCATATGACTATTAACCAAACAAAACATTGGTCCATTACTAGGTGAGATACACAAGGCTTAGCACACCTTGATCCATTGTACTGCTATTAAGCTAACAATCTGACCAATTTAAGTAGCTACTTCACCTTGTTGAGTAGCAATAATTACTATTGTATTACAAACAAATATTTGAGATTATTTGATTGCATTTCTGGAAATGGGAAGTTACTTGACATTGCAGTAGCTGGTTGTGGATTACATGTATAATGAAACCCAATAAAACAAAAGCTGGTTTCACGCCCTCCTCTCGTTTTTCTTATTTTAAACTGGCATTTTAGAGTCGAGAGATCATCGTCATCATGAAAAAACTTAAGAGCGAGTTATTTTTTCTTTGACCTTTAGTTTAGTGTAAGAAGCATTTCAACAGAAAAGATTTTCTATAGGCCTATAGACCTTTTCCCTTATAGTCCTCAATGCAAAATTTGCATATTTTGGAGTCACGTTCTAAAGCATCTGTCCTTGCCCTATTTTAGCCTACACATTAAATGTTCATATTTTTTACACTTATAATCTGATAGATCAGTTTATGTTGAGCTTCATGGTTAATCCTATGATAGATAATTCCTCCCATAATTTGTTAAGGCCACATAATAAAGATACATGATATAAAATACATTGCTCATTTGATATTGAAACTAATGAGATTAAAAATCATGCCATTTCAGATTAATTAAGGTTAAAATTTCAACGAATTGGTCAATGCAATGGGTCTAGTTTCACAGATGTACAAGTAAATCATTGACGCTGTCTGATACTACAACTAGTCAACCATATTTTCATGATTTTCTAGTCTTATTTCATTACATATACAGAATATATCTGAAATTCTACAGGTATGATTTGTCAGGTAACTGGTTTTGGCCATTAAAATGTTCTTGATACTATGTTTGAGTCCCGGTTTGAGTACATATTCTAAACCTGTACAAACTCTTTGTGCTTAGGCTTGGCGTCCAAAGACATTCGCTCACCCGAGAGACATTCGCTCACGATATTCGCTCCGACATATTATCTAAAATAGAGGTAAAACATTGCTTACTGTGCTTGAATATTGGTCAAATTGATGTTAGCATTATTTATATCGATGGCAACACCAATTTAACCAATATTCAATCATTGTAAGTATCATTCATACTGCTTTTGACAGAAATAGTCCGAGCGAATGTCTCTCGGCCGAGCGAATGTCTTTGGACGTCAAGCCTTAGTATCAACCTTTTACTTACTACTGAAAATGAACTACTGCAAGTAGTCGGTAAATCCTCAATATCAAATAAAATAGGGGTACATTGTTACTACTAAAGCCTTATGACACAGTCTCATCATAGGTGGCGGAAGCGGAGGGGGTGGGGGTGGTGGGGGTGGAGGGATGTGATGGATTTGCATTTTTTGCGCAAAATTTGTAGCTGAAATTAGCCGATTTGGCAGATTTTTTCCATGCATTACAAAATATCACAATTTGCCTCCGACAATTTTTGCTAAAAAAATAGCCGTCTCCCCCCCTAAAATTTCAACCTTCCGCCGCAAATGGGTCTCATACCTTCATTGCCATGTACCCTCAATTAAAGCTGAGTGATCATGCAGTAATAAAATGTATCAAGTCACAACCCCGGAGCTGCATGATCCGGGATATGAAGAAAATAATCAAATTTGATTAGTTTTTTTAGGTTGAAAAATGAAAAGAAACAACAAATGTGTATTTGACTTAAGTAGGTCAAGTATTTAAAAGTGAAGCTTTCATGTGAACATTTGACTGATTTGGATCCATCATAAAGTCATGACAGACACCTGTCCCCAGCTTATGACAAATCATGTATTCAATTTTGCCTAACATACATCCTAAATTTGTGGTTTAGATATAACATGCTCAAATCATAACATATTTTCCAGCAATCACTGTCAATTTTAGGAATAAGCTTGATATGTCACTGTTATTGTGGTTGATGGGG
>JXSR01S008797.1:25397-57681 GCA_000969725.1 Ophiothrix spiculata
AACATTTTTAGAAACCTGTTGAACCAATTTCCCCAGCTCCTGCATCAATGGCGCGCCATACAGCCTTAGCAGGGACACTGTACTGGTCCAGGCAACTCCATCCTTTTGCAATGACAAAAGGTTTTGATATCAACATTATTTTAGGGACAAGGAATTAGCCACAACCTTCAACAGACTTCCACAATTTCCCTACCCCAAATCAAATGTCTAAATTTGAATTCTTAGATAGTAGTCTTGGGGCGACCCAATGAAACATAAAATGAGTGTGAAATTAGGTCAAACTTATGCTTCAAGTGGACTGAAAATATTGAACAAAAAATCTTGAAATCATGATAATTCCTGAAGAATCAATTGCATCTCTGTATTCGGCCCTGTGAAAGACTTGGTCAAGGTTCCCATCTTAAGTCAGAAGAGATCATGGAAAAAAGAAGAGAAGGAATGGAAAACACCATATACAAAATCCAAATGATATACTGTGCAAATGCATCTTTGCTCTTGCAAGTTCTCGATGTGCTGATCTATCTATCAGCTTGCCACAAAATTTCCTTATTATGATAAAGGCTACACCCCTGGTACTAATTCATTGAGGATGTATTCAATTTCTTTTATGTACTAACAATATTAATAATATGAAATGCTTGTATGACCACAGACATATTAAAGTCCCATTTCCAGGGTTCAGAAATGTGGTATAGCTGTGGGTGGAGTGAGAATCTGCATGGGTCTGTTCCTCCAAACAGATCCTGTTTTTCACATAAAATGCTGCGGTTTCATCTGCTATAGGATGCTGAGTTCACTCCTAAATGATTTACATATTTCCCACCTTAGACAAACAAGTTTTGTTACAATTAGATTTGAAGTAGAAACTCAGTCTGGTTTAGAAACATCAAAATATGCATGCACTTGTTTGAGAATGTTTTCACACAAATCAAATGGCAAAAGTGCACTGAAACTCAGTTGATTTTTCAAAAATGTTCAAGATGCCTGAGATACAGGCCCAATGCATATCATAACATGGCTCATTTATGTGGAAACATCTTTTCCCTTATATGTTGATATCTATTCATGTAATTTTATTTTCAAAGCCCAATAGAGTGCAGAAAATGTTGGAGTTAAATTACAGACCTTTTTTTTGGCCAGCAATTATTAAAGAAACTGGGCTCAAAATATCAAAATTATAAATCATAAAGGAGTTTAATTACTTGATTCAAAACATTTGATGAATCAGATCAAATCACAACTCGTGACAAAATAGAGGTGATGATCAATTACCCCAAAATGATTAATAAACAAACAATATGCAATGTCATAATTTGGATTAGAACCCTATCACATAAAGTTAATCACCACTTTCTTATCTAATTGATGAATGTATGCGCAAAGGAAATCCAGTCATATCGGGCCCATCACCTCTAGTTGAAGGTTATAGATGTAGGCTATGTCCAAGAGATGATCCAAGTATCACTTGATCCCACGACCAAATGGTCTAGAGGGGACCGTAAGTACCACCTTTGCACCATTCTTCCTTCTTCAACCTTCTTTCCTTTCTTTTTTTAAACCTGGATCCTGATGTCAAAGCATATTTTGCCATTGCAAGTTAGCTAGATGTGGCAGACTCTTTTGGGTGTCTTTTGAACTGACGTATCAATGTTAGTGACCCCCCTCCACCGGAAAGTAAACTCAATTGACTTGAATTTATCACTTGACCCCCTTAAAAGCATCGAACCCCTCATTTAATGATTCACATGAACATATAACAAGTTAAAAGGTCAACAAATGTTGCACAATTTGATTGGCATGGATAGTGATTGTATGCAGCAGTTTAATTTATCATATTAGTTATGAATCAAGGAGGAAAAACTTGATTAGTGTTGGTTGCTACTGTCAACTCAACTTAAAAACAACACGATTCATTGGGGTAACATGTTGTACTTTGTGTCAGAAATTTTAATTAAGAGTAGAAGTGTGCACTTTTGATTAGATATGGTGATTTTATTGAATAACAGTTTAACAGGTGATTTGGGTTCAAAAATCCCAGAAATGAAATGGTCATCAAGTTTTTAAGTCCTGGGAGTTTCAAATTTAGCTTAAATTGTGATAATTATAGACTTTGTTATCACTATGAGGATTAATATGTCTGTGTTTATACTAGACAATACAGATGACCATACAGATGCTAAAATTGGTTTGATTCGCACCCCCGGGGGGACTCAAATTTGAAGATGATAGGTATGTCAGCTGTGAAGCACCGGAATGGGGGTCTACTGAACTAATTTTGAGCAAAATTTGACCTTTGAAACTGATTTTTGAGGGTCTGGTAAACTGACATTTTTGCCGAAATTGGCATCTGAGCTAAAAAAAATTCACAATTTTTGATGAATTTCTGTAGTTGGAGCTAAAATGTTGTATTTTTCTTCAAAATGGGGGTCTAAAGAACTGAACCATACTGAAAATGGGATCTGATGAGCAGCCTGGAGGCCTGAAAACAGGAATCTTGACTGCTGGACATAGGTACCCTACTCAAATATGTGAGTGAGCCCCGGGATCTCACCCAACTTGGCTTTGTTGTTTATTGATAGCCTTTTTAATTTATAGGCTTGAATGTTTGCAAAAGCACCCTTTTCAAGTGAACTTCAATTTAACTATTTAATTTGAAATGATCGTGAATACAATCTTTAGGGAATATTACATGAGCTCAATGGATTTCAGTTGCAGCATTACTCATTTCAGCTGGGTCTGTACAGGTGATAACAGGCTCAACATTAACACTAATACATGACATTGGTGATATTTCCTACAACTACAATACTGATTGATTACTAACTGTATGCTATAACATTGTATCATAACATCACCTTGGAGGTGTAATAAGTAGGCCAATGTAGGCCATAGTCTAATGGACGTGCAATAAGTAGGCCAATGTAGGCCATAGTCTAATAGTTTGGAGGCTCTTTAATTATCTAATGCAGAGTTAAGGACAGTTCATCTGATATTATCACAAGGATCATCTCAAGGAGCTTTGCTACAAAATCCAAAATAAGATTTAATATCAGAACTGACAGACATTTCGGATTAATTTAATAGAAAAGCTTCAGATAACTACTATCACAATGATTTGATAAGGACCTATGGTCTACTTTCTTGAAAATACTTTGATATGCCTTTAGCCTTGATACCTAATATAGTATCATCTCTCTGTCTATCATAAAATTGGTTCAATTCTGATAGATTAGTTATTAAACTTTGTACACTGAATCTTATTGCAAAAAGGTCACATGTAGCCAAGAGAAGAGACCAAAGGCTCTTATAAAAATAACAAAAGAATGCAGTTGTCGTCTCCTACATGTAGCTCGTTGTATTGTAGCATGTCTGATGCATATTATTTGTATACATCAAATATGCTACAATGAGCAATATGTACAAGCCGACAAGTGCATCCTTTTGCCGCCACTGCCCGCATTTAGGTTCTTGCCTATCTTGATGACAAGTCAATGTATGGTACTATTATCTGTTGAGTTATATTTGCGGTGCTTTCAACATCAGTGAGGATGTTTTCTGCAAAGCTCCATTCAAATGGCACCAGGCCTAGCTAGCATTGCCTTAATGTTCAACCCATAGATTAAAGAAAATACAGATGGGGAAAAAAGGGTGCAAATAGACCTGCTATTTGCACCCTAAAAATAAAACCAAGTTAGGGGATTGCGCCACATGGGCGCTATGCCTCGACCGAGGCTGCGTAAATGCGTAGTTACCCATCACCGTATTTTGATCATGCGCTATTAGAATCTGACTACAATGCAATATGCATCTTACATTTTACTGCCACATTGTGCACATGCAAGCAATAACTTTTGGTCAGTTTGATAGCTGCATTTTCTGTCAAATTGCCTTTTTGTTGCCAGAGTGTGATTCAACCATATCCTAGGCAATCACAAATTAGGGCAATGACACCATTACTCATCCATAAATGGTAACAGTCTGTGAACAACTTTACCCTGATCATTTTAATCAAATGATAAAAAAAAAATTAAAATCAGGAAATTGAAAAATAAAAAAAAGAATTTAAAAAAACACCAGCTGCTCTTCAAAATCAACTAAAAACCAAAATGATACTGCAAATTTCAATGTCATGATTGAAGCCACTCCTGTGGAGCCTTGGATGTCAAAAAATTGCCATTCCAAAATCCAGATCACATTAACATGCTCAAACTACATGTTGTTATCAACTTGAAAGCTTAATCCCATAGATTAAGGACTTGCACATTGATATCATGAGTTACAATGACTTATTATGACTGTAACACACAACTCTGTTTAGCTCAATACGTTGATGGCAGTGTAGGACATACATTGATTATGAACTATAGAAAATGTTCATTATAAAAGTAGGAATTACATTGACTCTTTTAAAAGGCCATTTTTGAAGAAAATTTCTTATGTAAAAATCAAAATATAAATGATTTCTCACTTTCAATAAATATTAGCTCCTACCAGAGACCTTGATCACTGCAGTATATGAAAGAAAGAATTCTTTAGGCTAATTGCCAAAGATAAGCCAAGAAAGTCTCTGCTGAAGCTTATTTCCATTGGGGTCCAAGATCTTTCCATAATCAGTTATAGATGCAAAAGGGAGACTAAAATACCCGTAGAAGAACCTGCAGAAGTGAGCATGGACTGAAAACCAATTGTACATTCAGCGCCAGGACAAGGAATCAAACCCGCAACTCATTGGTGCAAAGCAAGAGAAGCACTGCTACGCTAATGCACTTCACCTAAAGAGATAAATGGTGGGATAACAGCCTAACAGCATATTTAGCAACTCCTGCAGTTTCCTCCTAATAGAGAAGATTACCACCTGAAGCCAATGCATACATATTCATGAGGGCGCCCTTGACTACTTACCTTAATATTGCACGAGCGGAATCGTGTTCGCCTACCAATGCAGTACTGGCCACCATTTTGCGGTGTTGGAGAGTTGCATTCTCTGGAAGACTGCCTGATGCCCCCACCGCAGGATCTGGTACAGTCCCCATATTCGCCCCACGCACCCCAGCTTCCGTCAATCACTTTGGGATTGGTGTTCTTCCGCACGCAAGTTCCCCTATAGCACCACTTTTAAAAAGAAACAAAAAATGAAACGAGTTGAGATATTATTATCATACCTGTATGTGAAGTAGAAACAAACATTATTTTTTAGGATCAAATAATTTTCTTGAACAAAAATGACCATGCAGTCATGTCTCAAATGATGGGAGCTAAGTAATTATTTGACGTTTATGGTAGAGAGGTCATTGTTTTTTTCATTTTCTTAATTTTAGGGGGACATGAGAGATGAGCCTGTTTCCTGAGGATATTGTTTGTTTTGTCACTGAAATGAAATTTTTCCACATCATCGTTCGTTATTAGCACTAGTTTAGTGCCCTATGTCCCTCAGCCTCTTATGTCCAACATCCACTGACAAACAGAGAGTGATTGCCCTATGTCTGTCACCCTCTATGTCCAACATCTACTGACAAACAGGGAGACCTCGGCTCGCACACAAGGTAACAAGACTTGTTCTACATCTTTGTAGGATTTGCAGACGAGCAAAAATTACCAGAAGCTGACATTCTACTGAAGAGTATTGCAACATTATGATTATCATCTGTGATTATTGTCCAGTTTTTGTGCTCCTTTTAAATCACATATTTAGCTATCATTTTTCACAAGTTTTGTAAATTTAACATGACCACATAATGGATTTTGGCATTTGATATGAATCAACAACAATAAATATTGGGGTAAATGTGAAAGGTTAAATGCATCAATAGAATTTTACTCAATGGATTGGTCCCATTCCAAAGTTGATTTTATCATTGATAAAGTGTTAAATATAGGCCCTAAACAATGTCAAAATTCTGAGATTACAAATCCATGCCAAAAGTACAACTACTGTATTACTTCTATGTGTTTGTTCCTAGTTTTTATGAACAAATTAACCTTTTGATATCAACTTCCATTGACATATCTGGAAAAGCTTACAAGTGGAAGTTTTGCTTCCAAATAATACTATTTACAAGTTGCGAGTGTTGGCATTTAGCGCCAGCTGTTGGTATCAAGTCAAGTTTATGACACTTGCATGACTGTCACTGAGGGAATTGCACCTAATGTATACTTCCAGTTACTATTGTGAGCCGCACAATATCAGGGTCCTAGCCATGCTGATTTGGATTGTTTTATTTTTACCATAATAGTATTATTTCCTGTTAATTAGATACACCTTTTTGAGCACAAATTGTTGTTCAAGTGACAAGGTAATAAATTAATTTATATTTAATCAGGACAATGAGCCAAGTAAAATAATAAATACCTTAAAAACACAAAAAAAATGTTCACTCAATCAAATAAAACTTTCATTATGACAAAATAAGAGCACAGTACATGCAAGATGACTACGCATTTAAAAAATATACTGAATCGAGAATAAAAAGCCAGAAATAGATTAATGAAATAATAGTAAATGAAATTAAATAAATCTTGTTCATTAGGTCCACCTGTTGGTCATCTGTATAAATTTGATAATCATAGAAATGTTTTATGTGCTCAGTTTGCTAATGCTCATTTTACACATTTGAAAAATTGCACATACTAATTTCCATTGACACTCATTGAGTATGCCTGGTCAATGTAAACTATGCCGATACACATCAGAGCTGTCGGTCCATATAATGTGAATGATCAAATTGTTCACCCCTTCTGTAACCCCAATTTTCAAAGTTTCCCCTCAGTTTCCCTAATCAATCTAAATGTAGGCAATAACTTATGAGTTTATCTAGAAATGACCAGCAGTATTTTTTGGCTCAGTCCCATAATCTTCTTGCCATACTTTTCACCATTCTCTCAAATGCAGTTGAATTTAGCAGATTGACAACCCCGATTGACCATAGTACATCCAATAGCTGACCATGAGTTAGGAAACATCCTGGAGGCAGGTGGGGTACTCAACAAATTTCTGGTAGGAATGTGTTGCCCAGGTTATCCAACAAATGGTCTTGTGGAATCCATTTTCAAAAACGGGTCTAGTCTATGGAACTGATTTTTTTCTGAATTAGGGTCTCAGGAACTGCTTTTTTCCCATAAAAATAAGACTTTTACAGCTGAAAATCCATAAAATTAGGTTGAAAACTTTATACATGTTGAGCAACTTTCTTTGGAACTTACATAATCTTGAAATGGGCATCTTTAAGAACAAGGAGGCTTGAAAAGGGGACCCCTGGGGAAACATTTTACAGTTGGAGATGCATGAAGTTTTGAACCCCTGACTGCATGAGGGACTTGAAGCAGAAGTTAATTTCACAATTTGACTCAAACCAACTGCAAAGTGTTGAGATCAGTGTTGTCACTTTCAAATCAAAGTACCATTTTCAGCAATTCCTGTCCTCTGTTTCAAAACAATATTTGATTTCGCCAGAAATATCTATTATGTTCCCATGAGATATTGATGTCAACTTGAATCACACATTTGCTCCGAAAGGGATCAAAATTCTATTTGTTCAAAAAATGTTGTTGTTGAAGTTTAATCTTATTCAACTTTTTCCTCAGTACTCAAGGCTAACTGTTTTACAGTTCAACAACCAGGACCGGAGAAAATTGTCATTATAAGGTTGCTGAACTTGCTCCAAACAAATATTAAGCTAAAAATCTAATTATTTCATTTTTGTTATAGTCAGTTGCAATCAATTTATTAAATATACCTTTATGTTAGGGCTACTTAAACAAATAAACTAATTTAATAAAAATCAGGGTAATGGCATTCTTAGCCCTAAATCTAAATAACTGGAATTATTTCTCTCACCACAATAATTGGTTTTACCTGGATGACCAGGTTGGGCTGGTCAGATATTAAGCAGCTAATTGATTTGATCTTGTACAAATAAGAGAAATCAGATGGCCAAACTTGACATCTAAATGGTCAAGGGCAAGCAGTGTAATTGAGTAATCAGACACTGTATTTATAGCTTTGCTTACAAGAAATGAAGCAGTGTTATTTCTACTTTTTGTCCTATCATTACAAGTCCAATTACACCTCAGGTCAGTGGTTCATAATTACATATTCAAAACAATCCAAACTAATTCAATAGTCTCATAGACATGTGTGACATTTAAAAATCCAGCTGCAGCTTTTTTATAGACATTTGGATATGTAATATCAGGTCACTCTGAATTTGGAGTAAGTTTAACTTTTTTTCAAAAGAACAAGGGCCATGCAACTTACTCTAAATGTTATAATTCTTGCTTTTGGGATGAGCTGCTAAAACTGTAGAAAATCAGCCTATTTTGAACAATTTTAGGATATTTTCACCCCTGATGATACATTGAGCGATGCCATCATTTGGGGGTACTGTTCCATCTAAGCTTAAAGAGGCTGTCGTCGTCCCTCTCCTGAAGAAACATGGACTTGACTTTAACAATCTTAAGAATTTCAGACCAGTATCCAACCTTCCGTTTATCTCAAAACTTCTTGAGAGAGTGGTTCTGCAACAATTACAGCAGCATCTATTTGACAATAACTTACTGGAAAATAATCAGTCTGCTTATAGAAAGGGTCACAGTGTAGAAACCGCAGTACTGAGTGTCATGGACAACTTGCTCACAAGCTCTGACGAGAAATTAGTCTCGCTCGTCGCCCTCCTTGACCTCAGTGCTGCGTTTGATACGCTTGACCATTCTATTCTGCTTTAACGCCTTGAAACTACATTCGGTATCAGTGGTATTGTTCTCAAATGGTTTTCTTCATATATTTTTCAAAGACATCAATCTGTTATTATTAATGGCAACACATCAAATCAGCGCCCACTTTTATATGGAGTTCCTCAAGGCTCTGTATTGGGGCCAGTGTTGTTCACGTTATATTCCCAATCTCTTTCAGATGTCATCAACTTACATAATTGTTCCTTCCATAAGTACGCCGATGATACCGTTGTATTTCAAGGTGGACCACCTGAGCAGTTTGATTTAACTAAAATTCAAATTCAAAAGTGTATAGTTGATATTTCACATTGGATGGACAGTAATAAGTTAATGTTGAACAGTGAAAAGACTGAGGTTTTGATCGTGGGCACCGCTTCTCGTGTAAAGCAAGTCGCTACCAGTTCAATCGAAATTTTAAATTCTGATGTTCAAATACAGGAGTCTGTTAAGTACCTTGGGGTTCGACTAGATCAAACGCTATCCATGTCCAGTCACATCAGTGATGTTTGTCGCTCGTCATTTCTGTCTTTAAGACGTATTGGCTGTATTCGATCTTATCTGTCTGATAGAGCTACATCTTGTCTAATCAATTCTGTAGTAACATCACGTCTTGATTTCTGTAATTCATCCTTGACTAGCATCACCACTGATCAACTTAACAGACTTCAAAGAATACAAAATTGTGCGGCTCGCTTAATCATGAAAAAGAGGAAGTATGATCATATCACCCCTGTCATACAAGAGCTTCACTGGCTGCCTTTAGACTACCGAATTAAGTATAAATTAGCTGTTCTTGCTTTCCAGCACTTTGACGGTACTTTACCATCCTACCTGTCTGCTGCGCTCTGCACTTATGAACCTGCTCGATCATTACGATCTTCTTCTGAAAGACTTTTGAAATCTCCTCGTGTTAGTCTAAAGTCAGCCGGTGAACGCTCCTTTCATTTTGCTGCCCCGGCTGTTTGGAATTCTCTTCCAAACAGCCTCCGTAACATTCATTCTCTTCCTCAGTTCAAGAAACATCTTAAAACTCACCTTTTTCGTCAGGCTTTTCCGGATTCACAGATGTAACTTGTTTGTTTTCTTCGTTCGTGCGCATTGAGATCATTTGATGAGTGTGCGCCTTATAAGAACCCTCCATTATTATTATTATTATTTTGATGATATGCTTTCTTTACATGCACTAAATGTAGTGCGCTTTAAAATATAAAGACTGCGTATCGGTAGCTAGACGACAAGCGATGTCTAAGTGATTTTAATCCCTGGACTCTGAACCCAGGATAAGTGGAGCAAGAACTGGCCCCTGGAACTTCTACCTCTTGTTCAATTTTGAAATACATGAGCTCTCAATATCTCTGATCTCTTTCTGACACACATTACAGTTTCTTCCGAACAGCAACTTGATTTTTAGCATGATTGGATTTAAAAGGGAGAGTCCAAACTAATACCTCTCCAAATAAAGGTTTTACACCACTAAATAACTACCAGGAACCATATTTGCTTGTGGGGAAGAGAACCTACTTTAAAAAGCTTAAAATTGAGGATGTATTATAAAATATGAAGATTTCATACAGCATCGTTAAATTTGAGTGTCTTCTGTCATTTGTTTGACAAATAGTCAGAAATTGCTCCGCAGAGTGGTTCACCGAATATTGGTCTTATCTCATTTTTATGCCAATTCATACTGGGAAAAGAAGGGCGGTAATGAATGTTCAGCTCGGGTGTTCAGCATGTCTCACAGTGAAAACTTTTCAGGTGATACTATGCTGAAATTTTGACTATTTGTAGAATACATGCTGTACTTTCACTCCTTAATGCCTGTGTATTCAACTACTAATTCTAAATATGAAAAAAAAAAACACTCTCAAAATGACCCTTTTATAATATAAAAAGATAAAGGCGTTTAGTGGTGTAGAACCTTCAGTATTTGATTGACCACCATTGAGCACAATTTGTGGGTAATCGAGTCCTTGCCCAACTGATGCATCATTCCGAGTTTGCATTTCTAAAATGCAACATTTCTGCATCATTTTCCAATTTTGCTTATTTCAATTCTAAAACGATATCAAAAATCAGATGCAATTACTCCAATATCCCTCTCCACAGAGTTACAAAATGGTGGTCAAGTTTGGAATCGCCTTATTAGGTCCATGAGCCAGATTGGCTTTCAAAATAGAGAGGGAAAAAAATGTTGCCTAGTTTTTTTACCGAGTTATGCTGATGATGTTGACCATGTTGACAAGGTGTCCCATCAGCCCACGGCATATGTTGTGTTCTACATCCCATACGTGTACCCCATGATGAGCCTTGACACCATAATCTCTTGCAATTTTGCTGAAAGAAGATAACAATTATTCATAGTTACAATTAGATATACAAAATACTAGTGTTTATAAGCCATACAAATATATAAGAAATCTGCACGTAAATGTCTAAAATGGATAGTTTCTCATCGAATTCAAACCCAAAATCTTTCACAGCCCGGTCCTGTATTTAGTATGGCAAGCCAGTAAGCTGTCCCCAGTACTGGCTGTCACTACATTGAACATAGATATAGCTAACACTAGATACTTCACTTACCCAGTATCTGGGCGGTGAACGTTGATATTTCACACCACTGACCCACTTACACATAACACATTAGCTCACATTCAAGCAGGCGTGACTTAAACCGGGCTTGAATGTTTTGCTTTGACGCTTAAATAGAGTGTTTCTAGATACTTTTTCTAGAGTTTTTCTGATTTACTCGCAATATGATTTACCCCTATCAAGCAAAAATATGTTATCGGGAAGAAGATTTTGCCGGAGCATAACCACTAGTATGTAGGAAAAAATTCTTATGTTTTATTGCAGAGTTATTGATTTTTGAAAAGTTGTCGAATTTTTTTGAATGTGAAGAATAGAAAATTTCAGATGTCTACAAGTTATATGTACATCCATATATATTCAAGAATTTTTTTAATATGTCTGTGTAAAAAAATGTTATTAAACAACGAACGGCAAAATTTTGGTGAAAAAATGCGCCCGTTTTCTCTGGTAATTCCGCCCAACGTATAGTGTTTAAAATTTGTTTGCTATCTGAGACGCCCAATTGTGCATCATGACAATTTACAAGGACACAGAAAAGTACAATAAATTAAAAACAAACGTGGGGGACAGTGTATTTTGACCGGGTAACCACCCGCGTGCCATAACATAATGAGATCTAGACGGTTCTCGAGACTTGCAATGTACCCTATATAGGGTATCAGAAACCAGCTGTTGCTCTGCATAGAGTTACAATAGGGTATCAAGTATGGCTTTTAATCCTCAGATAGGGCAAAAGTATTCCATCTTAAATTTGTTTAAATGGATTTCAGTTATGATTATGTCCACCATAGGAAACTTTAGCACGCAAGTGGTTACCCAGATACAAATTTCAGCTACCCCCGTGAAACAAACAAGTTAAAAACTATAAGTGTGAAAATCACAGGTGCGTAATTGTGACGGTTCATATCTCACCTGCCGTAAATGCAACGTCTTGGTCCTCAGAAACATGCATTCAAATTCCTCAAATAAAATTTTGGAGATGTTCTGAAGTAAATATATGAAGATTATGAATCTGCGATTTGCAGAATCACACCCTTTGCATGTATTTCACTTAGGAGGGTCAAAAAAGTTTGTTGTATTTACGGCTGGTTCGAGATGAACGAATGCAATTTTGTTCCAGGTGGAAGATAATCAATTTAGCAGGAGGCGGTTATGCCCTATCACGCGCTAGCTATGTCATGTGACCTGCCGCTAGTATCATCATTAACGTTCGACGGAAGAAAAAAAAGTTCCCAACAAAAAAAGTCGAAATAAAAATGTACAATGGAGATAATTATCCAACTTCAACGGATTTAGTATTAACAAACATTGACTAAAGGTGGTGTCACACATCACAAAACATACGAATAACGTACTAATAACATACACTGGATTGTCATTGAAATACATGTAATATCGATTACCAAACAAGTTCGTTATTAGTACGTTATTCGTACGGTACGGTGATGTGTGACACCGCCTTTATAAGTAATGACCTAAACAAAATATTTGGTTAGATTTCATTTTAACATCGAAGTCAATGGGCGAATTGGACTTATATTCGATATCAATTCCGCCTCCCCCTGCCATTTAGCACTCTTTTCATAAATTAGCCATGCATGATATTAAACCTAATTTAATCACAGCTGTTAATCAGGCAGAACTAATGAATATTAAAAGCCCCGCGCAGGTGTGCTGTGGGTGCAATTTATAGATTCGTTTGTGACAAATTTCTCTAGTGACAATGGAGATGGTGGTGGGTTCGTGATTGGTGCCGTGACCTTTGAAGGCTAAAATAAAGAAAATAAAAGATTTGACCGTTGACCTGCGTTCTCCAAAATTAATGAAAAAAGCGATACAAAAACCTTCATAACTTTACAACGAAAGGTCGGATTTGAAAAATTCAAACGGTTTTGGATTTCTTAGATCACCTGTTTTCATTTACAGACCATTTAAAAGAATTTGAGCAATAATTAAAAAATCACCTGAAGTGTCTACTAACACCAGTCTGTGACATATTTGGACTTGATGTGATTTTGTTTTTAATTCTCTGAACTGGGATATTAAACATATTTCACTTGAACTTGGAATTTAAACTGCAAATTTTGAACTTCTTTTGTGGTCCCACAAAACACGGTTACAAGAAGGTGGATATTTAACAATCAGTTGCTGAGGATATATGTGAAAGTGACATGACAAGAGGTCCAGTTTGTAAGATTTGGCGTGAGTGATGTGTTGGTAACTTACCATGATAGCGCCATTTGACAGTGTACGTAATTCAGAAATATGTTCATTCATCCCAAAGATAAATGAATTACTTTGGAATAAGGAACAAATAGCAACAGGAAATACAACATCAAGACTCGTCATGTGAGTGCAAGAAAGTCGTATCTGCAATAGCTGCCTTTTGTCATTAATTTGGATTGCACACTGTAAAATATCCAGTCTTATGTCAGTGGTTCTTGAAATGGTTCTTCAGGTGACACTCTCACCTGAAGAACCATGACGGTTCTACCTGAAGAACCATGACGGTTCTTGAAATGGTCTTTCATAAGACAGTGAAATTTTTAGAGATTTTTCACATTCTTGTGACAAGTTGAAAAATAAATATAACTTATGGCAGCCATTGCAGATACGACTTTCTCACATGACGAAGTGCTAAGGGCCTTAACTACTATAATTTCTTACAAGTACACCAACTTGCTGAACTTTCAACAATTTATTTTAATACAACAATATGATATATACACACAATAAAAATACCTCTTTCAGTTCCTATGGAAAGCCAACATGCAAAACAAGAAGATAAAAAGAGTCAATTAAATTGTACAGTCTTTGCAAACATATTGTCAAGGTGCGTCAAAGTCAATTGGTAACACCCACTTCAGTTTGCCTGACAATGGGGTTTCAAACTGGCAAAGAAGAATTTTGGACTGAAGGACCACATTAGAATGGGGTGAAACACGTAACATCAAAATTTACTACTCGCAGTTACGTTAGATCAAACGGTAAGGCGCTCCCATGTGATGCAGATGTTCCCGAGTTTGATCCCCCCCCCTGTCGCCAAAAGTTGAGACTGCTTGATATTCCCTTGAACAAGGAGCTAACTGCTAATTGTCTTGTGGAAACCCATACGAGACTTAGGAACTGATCCGGGCAGCCCTAGAGGTTGCCTTAGAACCTGAAATGATGCTTGGTGTGGAATGGAGCTTACTTAGTCCACAGTGATCAGCGAACACCTGTAAAGTGTGCAGAGTTCGCATTGAATTACAAATCAGGGATGCATAGCACACTGTAAATCACCTGTATTTATTTATTTTTGTTCTCCAGATTTAAAAGTGGGACTCACCTGAAATCCCTGCAAGTTTGAGTCCCAGTCAAGGGATCAAGTTTAGGGTTTCAGCTTAGGGTGTTAAACTAGCACGTTTTTTGACTAACCACAAATTACCAGGTATCACTGAAGTTGTTATGTTATGATTTGGTCATCAGAATTCAGGAAATGCTCTTACAAGTTGTAAATATTTACCGCCTGATCAAAAGTATACAGGACTGCAGGAAATAGTATTTAGGAAACAGGGGTTATTAATAAATCCGCATTTATTTTTGGTATTTTTGTGAGTGAAATTAGAAATAATAATTGCACACATGCTGTTGACAATTAATTTGTTAATCAATTAGGCTACCTTACAGTAAAAAAAAATCTGAAATTGTCATACTTTATAGATCATATTTTAGTTTAACTAGGGCCAATTGATTTTCTTCTAACAAAAACTCCCCACAAGCCTGGCTAGCTTGCTCGAAAAAAAAAAAGATTTTACCGACTTCTGTTTTTAAGACCAAGTTCTTGGTGGGAACAGATCTGTGAACACATTTTCCTCCATTGGAAATTCAATTATTAAGCCAGAGTTTCCCTGGAGGACTGCAAATGAACTTAAGATGTCTGAATAACAGTTCCACCCTTAATTGGTTAAAATATTTGACAGGTCATAAAATAATTTAGCTAAACATGTTTTTTTTTTAAACACAACATTGAATGGATGATGGATGAATTTATTTGTCATTTTACATTACTTCCTTCTTATATTGACTCCATTAGGCCAAAAAAAAAAGAACTCTGTCTCAGCTTACTTAAGGTCAAAACCCTAAGCGCTATGCGTTTTTTTGTTTTTTTTTGTTAGTAAAAAAGGGCTACGTGGATGCGGAAATACCCCCTAATTTTTTTTTAATTGCATTTTTCGGCCACTTTTTTTTTTCACGTTCGCGGCCGTTTTCTTAACTTTTTTTTCTCTCGATGTAAGAAAAAAAATAAAAAAGCAAAAAATCTCCTGAAAACCTAGAAAAAAAAGAAATGCGGTAAAATTCTTATCAAAATTTCTATATTTCTATTATAAAAAGGTCAAAATTTAGTTGTTCATGAAACTCTTCATGTGTATCAAAATCGCTGACTTTTCTTTCCAAAAGTTCATTTCATTCTCACCACTATTCCATTTTACTCCTGTGAATATCTAAGATGCTGTAATTAAGTCTGTCTATCTCTGGAGATGCAGCTGCACAACCCAGATGGGAACCCAGTGGGTATGTATCTATACACCCACCTATTTTCGGCGCTGGATGTGGATCATCTTGGTGCACAACACCTAGAATCCCACTTACGATGATTTAAGTCCAAAAATATTACTTAAGGTATGTTGAACACTTATATGGGCTTAGGCCCTCTAGAATCTAACTAGCTTATTGTTATACTGCTCCTTCTTTCCACTAGTGAAATTGTATGGCAACAGAGTACCTCTGAGCCACTTCGACTAGAACTTAAGGGGTTTTCTCAGAGATGCAGTTGCTTACGACTGCGGGATAACGATTTTTTCATAAATAGTAAAAAGTAAAAAAATGTTTCCATCCGTTTTCATGTGCAAATTTCAATGCTCACTGAACGCATGCTTTACTAACGCATTTGGTTAATCACGCACAGCATACTCGCGTAATATATACGCGGGAAATTATGCAGACGCAGATGTGCCATCAAAGTAATCAAATTTTATCCCAAAAAATGCCAGTTTTGGTCGTTTTCTATAAAACTAACACGGTGTCCATATTTTTTTATTTCCGTATTTTTAAGTGCGCAAAATGTGCTTTAACATATTATGTAAAAATAATAAAAACAATGGAGCATTTACTATTTTACAAGCACATAATGATCGATGTTTTGGAGCTTTCCCTATTCTTTGTATGGTAAATCGTATACTTTTTGAAATGCCTGGATCTCAAAAACGAGCACAGTGACCTATATTTTTTATTTCAGATTTGTTATCAGCACAAACAAACCTACCAAATACTAAATTTTTAAGAAAATCAATGGAGGATTTGCATCTCTTAGAAAACCTCTTAAATCCAAGAAGCAGTTCAAGTTCTGTAAATGCACTATACCACCTACTGTAAGCACTATTATACTCGTACAGCAAAAAATTGTATAATTCTGTCTAATTATGTGCAGGCGGTGAGAGACAACCAAATATATTTTTTCCTGGCCCTTATATGAATGTTCTGGGGTTAATGCCAGGTCAAAAATTTCACCAATTGTTGAAATGTTATGATTTTTGTACCAATTGTTTCTAGCATATCACATATTTTGACATGTTTTGTTTTTGCATTCATGTCGTGAGTGAAGCACGTGTCAAATTGAATTTCTAAAATCAGATTGCAGGTCTAGTCTGGTTCAAATTCCATGAGTTCAATCTACTTTCTGTCTCACTGTTACTTGATTTAATCAATCCAAAAGACAAAGGAAATGTCATGGTTTTGATGGAAATTTCACATGTAATAGACCAAAAATAACATTTAGAGGGTAAGAAATGACGTCAAAACTTTAAGAAATGATTAATACAAAATTTGTTTTTTGTTTTACCGCTGAACATCAAAATATTTATCCAAAACTTACATGGAAAATTGTAAATATTTTAACTACATTGTGCATCACATCACACATTCAAATTTCAAACACACATGAAACAATGAAAATCTTCGTAACTTTTGTCGAATGGTCAATAGATAGTCATACAGGTCAATGGAGGTCAAAGATTCAGAAGCCTTTTTTAGCCTAACAATACAGGGAAAAGATGAACCAAAGACACTTCAATATTTTGACAGAGTGCACTTTATTTGTGAAGATCGCATTTGTTAGCAAAGAGTTAATTTCTCATGGTGCCAAATACATTTATCCACTACAAACAAGCATTTCTAAAGGAAAGAGGCGAGGGGCCGCTTCAAAACTCAACAGACGGCGTACCGCCTAGAACCGGGACTTCTGGGCAACCGGCAAGAACCGTGGTTTCAGACATTCAACCGCTGGTTGAGTTTCGAAGTGATCCCTAAATCTGTATTTTTTTAATCAAATGAATGTAAGAGAAATTATCTAGGCAGGTGTTACTTAGAGGTGAACTGTGCGCTAACAAGGAGTGTGGGTGAGAATAACTTGAACATGTCTGTCACTAGCAGGGAGCACCTCTTGGGAACAGAGAGGAAACGTTCAATTTCATGTTACACAACTCCGGCATTTCTAGCCACACTTTGTAAAGCTCATCTCCTGGTCTATGAAGCATTCCATTTCAGGAAACGTACGGTGCCTGTTATTAGCGAGTCTGTGTGCTTTGTAAGGTTGTGAATTCATCAAAGTCATTCACAGTGCCTCTCAAATTGAAATATTCTCTGTAATGTTATAACTCTACAAAGTTCATGTTATTTTAAGGACTAAATGGAAACTTGTAACTAAGTAGAAGAATAGAAAACGAAATATCTGTTTCGCTCATTTTTTATTATTCCAGTATAGGCATACAAATATATGAATTGACCGAATTAAAACAGAAATAAAAGAGTGAAAAATGCTTGTTTGGACCAGGATTCGAACCAGGGAGCTCTCATTTCCCAAGTGAGTGACACTAATAGCAAGCCACTTGAGTCTCTGCCCAGGCAGCAATTTGGTTCCTGCATTATAACCATGTCTCTGATGTATTTAGACTTAAATTTAAGTGCATTTTTGTGATTCTCTACAATGAGATTTGGATCAGTTAGGTTTAATTGCAAAGAACACCAGCTATGCCAGACAATCATAAAAACGTGAAACAAACTAAATGTTGTATTTGATGAATATTTGAAGCTTCTATTGCCTACTGATTTCAGCTTAAGCTTTTTATGCCTATGGCTGCAGACTAGGTCCTCAAGATGATTGAAATTTGTGGTTGCAAATATCAGTATAATCAACATATATACTATAGAATCCCTTACAAAAGTAAAACTACGCATTAGACTACGCTTCATTCGGCTAAAGCAAATCTTTAATTGAAATAAAGTGTTTCAATAAATTTGAAATAGTAGTTACACAGCAAAATTCTCATAGACTGCAGATAAGAAAACAGCAACCTACAGTAACTGTACTGGAACAACTTGCTTGTACCACTACAGTAACTATACTGGAACAACTTGCTTGTACCTGAAAATGTATTATACAATAGATCAAACTTAATGATAAACAGTGATTTTCCATGTGATTTTGGCACCCTTTCTACCTACCATATAGCCATATGGGCATATTGTAGAACCTGTTCCAAACACTAATTGACACTGTTTGCTGACGTTGTACACTTCTCCTGGTAAGTACCTTGGTAAAACTTGTGAGTCTGTGGGTTTGTCTAGTAAGCACTGGCCATAATCCATGCTGAAAAATAGAACAATTGCATAGTCAGTTAAGTCAAATAATATGCAAATCATATAGCAAATCAAAAATCAAAGAACTTAAAATAGACAGAAGGTTGGAAATATATAATTAGATCAATGGTTAACCCTCAAAATTGGTGATTTGTCCCATTTCTTTTCAACATCAAAATGCACATTATTACCAAAAATCATCGTTCCGCCGAGTTTTCGGACAGTTAGTAGTGCTGAGTTTTCGCACAGTAGTACCGTACAACAATTAACAACATAAACAAAATCAAAGTTTGCAAATATGTATGAAAAAGCGTAATCTTTATTTATCTCTATAGATATAAATGTCAATTTGTTTATGTCGTCAGAATGGTCCACTCTGTGCGACATTTTCTATAATATGCTGAAATCGCAAAAACAAAAATCGATATTGTTAATTAACCTCTCCAAATACAGTGGACACATTTAAGTTTCTGATCATCAAAATACTAAAACCATCATTAGATGTTGAAGGTGATCCATAGATTTAGTGCAGAAATCCAGGACTTTTTATACCAGCCCATACAAGCCATGGAGCTCAAATTGGAAGTATTCGGGTACACTTGGTTCTTGCAAAATCAATCTGGAATCCAAGATTCCGTTGTGTGCATGTTTTCAATGTTCGTGCATCATGACACGAATACCCAACTTGATCCAAAAATGGAGGCGAGTCCAGGTTCTCTGCTGTAAATCTATGAGGTGATCATACATCTCTGGTACTTTTTAATCGAGGGTATGCATTAAAATAAAGACAACTTAATGTAATTTCAGTACAGATAATTCAGTTACAAAGCTGTAAATTATACAATACACCAATACATGGTCTGCAATCATGATAGGGTATCTAACAAAGCAAAGATAATAAAAGCCCATAGTAAAGTCTCAAATTTGGTCATCCATCAAGATGAACAGCGTAATAATGCCACAAAAGTACAATAGCACGCTGCAGACTATTTTAATAATTTCCATCTTATATAAGTTTACACCCCTAAGGACTAGCTGACATTTCTATCAACTAGGTCATTTTGTTTCCGAGCAAGCAAGCAAGCAGAAATACCTTGGTGATGGATGCTATAGCAATATAGATAACCCATCCATTTCTGGTATAGCCCCTAGCGAAATCAAACCCATCATTATCAATAGGTACATCTTGGGTCAAAAGCCCCCAGGTTGCATGAGGAAGGGGCAAAAATGAAAACAATCTGATGAATGATTGCTGAATGTTGTAATGCCGGAGGGGGCTTTCATCAATTTCTTCCACAAACTGTAACAGGATTGATTGGTGGTGCTTTCTTTAGTAATTACCAGGCTTTAGTCTAGCAATTTCACTGGTTCAGTGACACTCACAGCCCGTTGTGCGTTTTTTATTCGTACATTTTTTGAGAGGCCACGGTCGTTACATTTTCCTACAATTGTGAAGAAGTGTCAAGCACAGGAATGGTGCACGGTGATCGTTAAGTATGTTGTGTACACAACATGCCTGACGTGAGTAATTGCATGCATCGTACGTTGCACACACGTTACCTAGTACTTGCACCGTGCTGTACGTTTTGTATGTACTTGCACCATACGTTATGTATGAATTCCATGTGACTACCACCATGATATTATATGGAAACCGTATTTACATGTAACATGTATGATGTCCGTACGTGCGTAAGTGTCCAGGTGTCCGCTAAGCAAGCAGCTGTGGGAAAAATTGCCAAAAAATGCAAGGAATCTGTCAGTACTGAGCATGTGCGGACCGTGCTGGTGTTTAATCGGTAGCCCAACCTTAACTAGCACGCAGAGAAAGTTCTGCATGCACTAAAACTGCTACGTCGTGTCTGTGCGCTTGAAAATGGGGACAGAATCGGTACTTAAAACATACAGATCGCACAATTTTGTTCATGTTTAAGCACGCAAACAGCACTTGTGCCGCTGCACTTCAATTTCTTGCAGCAATGTGTGCTGTGCAGCCTATGAATGGACTTTTAGGAGCTTTTAGGGCATTGCATGTTGGAAGTGCAAAAGTCTAGTATGAGCAGCTGCAATGGATATTGATGAACTCTAAATGCACTACTCCTTCTCAGATATTGAGTGACCTATATAGATCTGTAGGTACCACAAGGAAAGCATAAATAAATTGAAGGAAACATTTAAAATTTGATGGTGAAAACAGCAGCAAAAATGCAGGTCCCAAGAGACCTTCTTGGTTAGTTATCTTACTAAATGTAAATTATCATCAATAACATAAACCACCAAAAACATGATTTTGTGATTCTCATATCTATTTTTAACACAAAGGAGATTTAGACTTCTGCATTATTTTCAAGGTTTATTAATAACAGTAATTCAGGACTAAATTCAACAGTCCTGATTGGTTTACTGCTATGCTTCCTAGGACAGAGACTTCCTTTGTGCCTAAATAAAAGCAAGTTGTTCAGATAGCATCTTGTAAATTACCTATCTTTGTAGCAAAATGGTGAGGGCTAAATATAATATCATACCTGAACCACTGGCCAACTTGAAGAGGATGGATGTTAACTACAAGGCTCTTTTGGAACATTGCCTGTAAGATTGCTATGGTTACTGAATCAACATTGTTGATGGAATCACATCTTACTAGTATATCCTAGGGGAAGCGGGTTAGTGTAGCGGTATTTCCCTCGCTTTGCACCGATAAGGTCCCAGGTTTGAGTCCCGCGCCCGGCACTATATGTGCATTTGGTTTTCAGTCCATTCTCGCTTCCGCAGGTTTTTCTCCAGGTCCTCTGGTTTTCCTCCTGTACTAAAACTGAATATTAAACCCCAATTAGGACCCCAATGGAAATAAGCTTCATTGGAGGCTTTCTTGGGTTATCCTTGGCTATCAGCATAAAGAATTCTATCCGAAAACATTTTGAGAACATAAGTGTCATATGGTGAACAAAAATGTTTGTAATTATCCATGGTTGTAGATGGATGAAGCATCCACAGCTAACAATCATTATGATGATAATCAATATTTTAACATCTGGATGAGCAGTAATGCTGGATTTTTCCTTTACCTCAAAATAATTTTCGTAACAATTCATGTAGCTTACCTACTACACCAATGCTAATACATCAGCATACCTTCCACTTTCCATGCATACTTAACACAATATTTTTTATCAAGTAACTAAATCTGATCCTAGTTAAGCCCAAGGGCAAGTGTTATCTAGTCATAATATGATGATCTAGTTGTTAACATCTTCCATACTGAAGTCAAGACTATCAAATCCCATTTTGGATACCAGCAACCTTGATCACTTGAAGGCTGATGGCATAGGGGGTTGAATGAACTACAGGTGCACTGGTAAGTGTTCAGGCTATTCAACACTTAGCTGGATAGATAAATAGAAAATGCAACATATGAAATATACTCATATTAATACAGGGTGTCCCAGAATAAACCTTACAATCTTTGAACGTACTTTTCTTGGGTTTAACGGATAGTTAGGAAGTATATAAAGATTGTATATTATAACCCATGAATTGAACTTTCAGATGCCATTTGTTTCATTTCAATCGATGGTGTACAACAAAACTCCAAAGTTATGCTTTGTCAAATAATTGGATGTAAAATTTTCTGGTCCAATTTCAAGATTTTGTAAGTTCCCCTTCATGAAGTTCTTTTGAGTATTTTCATTGATCTGCTTACTCAACCGCAACAATGTTTACTAATGCATTATGTGCATACTCTCTTTTATCTGTGCTGAAAAATATTTAAAAATTTGATGTAAAATTAAGAAAGATATGATAACTTTTCCAAAGTGACCAATTTTTATTCCTTCCAGAAATACCCCTACTTTACTGCCAATAATCATGAAATTAGACCAGACAAAAATCCACCCAAATATTTGATAAAACATAACTTTTATTGTACACTACCGATTGAAATGAAACAAACAGTATCTGAAAGTTTAATTCATGGGCTATAAAATGCAACCTTTACTTACTTTCTGACTACCCATTAAACCCATGAAAATTACATGCAAAGAGTGTAAGTTTTTTCTGGGACACCCTGTACGAGAGATAAAAGTATCTGAAGTGAAATATTGTACATCAAGGACACTTTGTAAAATTAAACATATTCTGTAACTCATGATGTGCTCTAAACTTATAAAATATTGCAGTATAAAATGACAGCTTGGGATCTTGCTTAAATTCACAATATGAACAATTTACTTTAAATGAGATGTAAATTTGAGAAAATGAAAGGATGCTGTAGGTTTTTTGTTGGTAAAATGTCAATATTTTTGCAGCTACTCAATTTCTACCAATTCCCAACCCTAGCCAGATTCAGTACATAGATAGCATTTTTCCTGCACATTTCTACCATTATGTAAAAGACACACATTTATCATATAACATATTACAACACCTCTCTACGAGTCTACGGCATCATTTCTACCTGCTACATTGTTCATGAAATTGTAGACAATATCATACCGATAGAAAAAGTAACATCTTTCCATTTTCTAAATACCCCATGGCCCAGTTATGTAACAGTGTATGTTCTCCTATGGCAGTTTACACAATTACACAATTTATGTTACAAAAAAACTAAGACAACATTGCCTTGTAGTCTTTGTACTATATAAATGCAATCTCTTGAGGAAAATTTCACAATCGTGCCATTGTGATGGAGAAAAGATTGAATTCTTTGAGTAGGTAGATATTTTGAGAAAAAACTATGCACAAAACACTGAGGAACATGGGAATTTATAATAAGTTGTGTCTAGAGAGAGCCTATGGTTACAATAACTTGTGTTTAGAGACAGTTTGGGTATAAAAGGCAGACCGCAGGGATGTAACATGAATAATTGTCGGAAGAAACTGTAACAGTATCTTGAAATGAAAACAATGAAATAGTTCATCACAAGAATAGGATTCTGCAGGTATGTGTAAATTCATGTGCTGTATCCATTAAAAATAAAGACCTTAATAAAGAACAGTGGTCGATTTCACTAACATTAAAATGCATCGATAATGCATCGTAATACTAAACGCATTGTTAACTCATCGCAAATTTACGTTCACATTTCGACTCATCGCAACACTGCCAACGTGTTGGAATTTTCCACATGCAATATTCATAGACCTTGAGATGCATCACACAATTGTGATGGGTTTTTATGTCTTTGTGAAATACAGTCTAGCTGCGTGCGCACTGAACGCATCGCAGCTAAACGCATCGCAGCTACGTTGTGTATTGGTGTTTTTGTGTTGTGTAAGTGACTATCAATGATTGATTAGGATTGATCAAGACCAAATCACTGCATATTTGAATAATACAATTAAAAACTCAATACAAATCTTCTCAGAAAATTATCAGACAAGCTTTGAAATTCTTCAATTTTGCATTCAATTCTTCATCCATAAAAGTTGCTCATCCCATCAATTTATTGCATATTTAATCTATTTTATGTCAACAATGATGAGGCATACATCAAAAATAATTTAAATTGATTTCCTAGTTGAGCTACCTTTCAATTAAGCCTACAAATCTCTCATTTTTTATACCCAACATAACCTGTAACCCAATGACAGACCGTCTGGTACGAGAAAGTTCACCAAGAGTGTCCTACTTCCCTGGAAATAGGATCCAATTGCTAATTAGGCCTGTCTTGGAAACGCTGTACTAGGCCTACTCAAACCGATTGCCCGAGTTGCAACATCAAAGGAAATAGGAGTCTAGTGATTCAGCAGCTGATTTGATGGTGGAAATCGGAAGACATGTCCCTAAGAGCAGTCCTCGGAGCTACAGCCATCCGTGTAACTATGCACCTCATTGTATGTAGCTAATAGGCTTCTTTGATGGCTGTTATTTGTAACATTAGCGCACCGCAATGTTCACAATTAAGGCTTTCAATCATATTCCAAAGCTATTCACTAAAGGTGTGAAAGGCAAACCAATGTTAGACATTCTGCCTTTTCCGATACCTATTAAGCTATCAAAAGGTGTGAACTTGGAAACCCTTTGAAATCAATGCTATACATTGGTACCTAGCTCAACTTTAAAGGAAAACATTATTCTTTGATTCAGAGACTCATGGTCCCAGATTTGTGCACATTTTTGCTATATATATTAAATTGTGCAGGGTCCTTTTAATGTATTTAAAACTGAAAGTTAACTTAACAATGAAAGACTCCATATAAATGAGAGGATTCCAGCTGAGTTTTCGGCTGCTGAACAGTTTCAAATGAATTGTGTATACAGAGCTAATTTGTCTACGGGCGCTTCATACAATTTACCAATTACGCTACCAAACTTGTCATTTAATCTACCAAGTAGCACTCGAGACTTCACAAGGCACTTCCTAAACATTATATCCTTTATTAGGTTCCTTTTTTCTGGAGGTGTGCATACACAAAGTGCCTTTTATTGATGCAATTTCTCAAATCACATGTTAACACTGCATTACGTTCCAAGGCTTACGAAATTGTCAGTTTATTTCATATCAAGGGATGATTTTACAACTGCTGAACTGAAGGCTTGACGCCCGAGTAACATTCGCTCGCAGTACTCGCTCATATAGAGGAGTGTATGGCGCTTAAAATGCTTGAATTTTAGATAAATTGATGTTAACATTGATTTAACTGATGCTAACATTGATTTAACCAATAGTCAATTGTTGCAAGTAATATTTTTCCTCGATTTCGGAGAATAAGTCAGAGCAAATATCACGAGTGAATGTCTAATGTCTTTGGATGCCAAGCCTAAGTATTGCATCGAGTCAAAGAATAGCCTGTCATTGTAATATAATAATAGCATAGCTGTCCTTTTTACATTCTAACAACTTTTAGTATTCAATACATCTTAATAACAATGCATGCAGCAGCTTTTTTGAATTGAGGACCACAACATAACCATGAAAGTTGCATGTTGAATTAGAGGAAGTTTCAGATGAACATGTGGCAGCTATTTGTATGAGCATAGTATGGTATGAGTACTACCAACCATTCGATCTGGGTTGAATGGTTGCATCAGGCGCGGCCAGCACCCTGTCAACACACAATGAGGATGGGACGACCTGGGCAAGAGTCTGTTATTATAAAGGGGTAAAAGTCATGAGAACTTAATAACCTTACCCTTGTAATGTACTTCTCCAGCAAATCATCTCATTTTATTTCTACAGAATTTGAACATTTAACATGATGTTCTTCAAAGTGAAGGGTTGACAAAGTGAGTGTACATCGCTATGATATCAGATGCTTAACATTACAAAATTGGAAATCGTTTCAATGCCATGGCAGCTGGGCAGGGCATGCACCCTTTTTAACTGAGCCAAAGGACTTTTAAACTTTTCAAAAATTAGTGAAATTATAGGGGAAAACCAGATGTATTTGTTCATAGCACCATTGGTTAATAACAATGGGAAAACCAAAAAATCAATCATTTTTTCTTTTTTTTTTGGGGGGGGGGGAGCTAATGGATGGAGGGGATAAAAAGACGTTAAACAATGTTCGACAAATCTGTATTCCTACGTAAATCTGCACCAACTTAGCGATGAATGTAGCTTTTTTTCCTGGCCCTTGAATACTAAACCCTTGTTCTAATCCAAACTTCAATCCTAACCATGAGTAAAGGACGCATATTTCATGCAGATTTACACATCAAAGAAAACACTCAAATCTCTTTAACTCTGAAAACAGCTAGATCAAGTTTACTTACATTGCACATCAATACAAGAATGGCAACCTGAATAAATCAAGAATTTGGTCTGCACTTTTTCCTGCAACATTCTTGACAAGATTTTCTCATGAAAAATTTTAATGGTCAATTTAACATGAAACTTACTAACTAGATTTACAAGTCCCACTTGTAAAGAATGTGACTTTCCATGACTGCTCTTTAACATTGTGAGTTCTGGTTTATACTGATCAAAAGAACTAGTTTTTAGACGTCACGAAACCCATGTTTAGTTGCACATCACAAAATTCTTTAAGAATGTTCGGTTGTAAATCATTAATTCTGCCCAATTAGCTCAAGTCGATTATTTTGCCAACTCCAGTTATATTCTGCAAGCATGCTTGACAAGTAGATGAAAATATCTTCAGCTTGTATAGATCCCGATCCACATCCTGCTAAAATACTCTTAGACTTTTAGAGGCAATGTCTTTCACACTTCTATAACATGTTGCAAGGCCTTATGGATAACATGAGCTAATTTTAATGTTTCCAATGTCATGTCTCAAAATTCATGAATCAATGATCATCATGATCTGCATATTCAACTTGCCCCCAACATACCCTTTAATATCTTAATTTTGCAATTTATTGATATTTTGATATATAACTGAGAGAAAACACCTTTAACAAGGTATATGATGAATATCTCCAAATTTCATCCTTGCATATTATAAACATCAGCAAGAAGTAAAAACCAAACTAAATTACACAGCATATGCAAATGATGCAAACTTTCACATACATGCTGTTAGGCTTGTGTAACAATAAGTGCTAAACAGGGCCATACGAGGCAGGGAGTAATTGCCCCCCTCCCCCAACCCCCGGTTTTTAGCTGAAATTTGAATTTTTTTATAATTACAAGTACCATGTGTTTCTTCTGACCATTTTTACTCCAAAAGTTATTTCACTTTCCCGAAATTTAACCCTTATTTTGAAATTCCTTGCCCCGCCACTAACAGTATACATGTATATATCGGGACAAAACATGAATATGGTCTGATATTGGGACGGTAAATGTTGTCTGTCCCCGTAAAGCGTACGTAGCTGAACACAACAC
The DNA here is from genome assembly GCA_000969725.1 of Ophiothrix spiculata. Taxonomy (NCBI): domain Eukaryota; kingdom Metazoa; phylum Echinodermata; class Ophiuroidea; order Amphilepidida; family Ophiotrichidae; genus Ophiothrix; species Ophiothrix spiculata. Next base: position 53,186 of record JXSR01S008797.1, read on the forward strand.
AACTGCAGGAGATGCAGCGCATGTTGTACGTGTGACATGCACATCAGCATCTACGGCGTGGGATTATGTTTACTTGGGGATGTAAAAAAGCTTCATAATCCCTGCCTATTTAGCGTTGATCAAAGTATAATATATAGGTTTACATTGCATTTGCATTGACATTATATAGGAAATATTGAATTCTCAAATAATGTGTACCAAATAATCAAAATTGATCACACAATTTTGCACAATATCACACTTATCAATGGCTCAGTTTGACATTTAGTGGAGGGTAAGAAAATCCAGACCTAAAGTTCAAGTTCAAGTGTAAACTTGACAAAGGTGTGAGAATCCATATACCTTGCCAAGAAATGATCCATTCACTTCACAAGAATACTTGGCTAATTGTACGTGCAGTCATTTCCAAACAAATTGTCACTCCTTATGTAATTCAAGTATATGTATATTTAAAGAATAAACAAAACCTTTTTGAATGTAAATTATGTGAATCATACCACTTTGGGAACATGGGGTCCTTTCAATAGCATTTGTACACATCTAAAACCCATTTTAACTATGATGAAAGGTAAATTATCTTGTTTTTCGTATACGATGTATGGGTCAGGCATAACTGATATTTTTTTTTAACTTAGCAATTTTTAAAATACATAATGCACAGGATGACTTTGTGAAATCTACCCCACATTAGAAAACATTGAGTAAAATAAAACATCTGACAGAATAAGCACTGGCCATTCAAGGCAATTTTCAATAGACCCTTTCTAAATATGTGTAAGCTTAACAAGTCCTACATAGGCCCATATTGGATAGATCTGAAAATTCCTTCCTTTTCTACTTTTTTTTTACAAAACACTGGAATTGCTAGACCAATCGTACATGTCATAAAGCTTCCATTCCAGATGATATTGGTCCATGACAAAGACCACTTTCTAAACTTGAATAAATTTTCAACAAAATGTTTGTGGTCCACTGTAGGTATAGCCTTGTGAACTTTTACTATGGGAAGTGGCATTGTGTTGCAATAAAGCAGAAGCTAATTGGGAAGTAGACCATAAACACTAACAACATTGAGCTCCTTCAGGTTTCTATGTTCTATTGTCAACTCTTTTATTTTGCCATGTCTGCTGGTTTTGACAAACTATGGCCCCTGTTGTTGGCACATGCTTACTTCTGAAATAGTGGTTGGGATCAGTTTGGGTGTCTGCCAAAATTAACATTTGTTAAGGTGATTCTATGTATCATCAAAGTATCTCGAGGTGGTTTCAGAGTCGCTGTGGAGGGGTGTAGCCTGTAGCTGCGGCACATGGCCACGAATTTGTAATTTTAAGCTGTCGTGATGTAGCACAACACATTTGCATATTGTCACTATGGCCTGTCGTGAGAAAAGCTGAATATATTCCAACTCCAAACGATGTATCGTTGCGACCATAATGATAGGTAGACCTAATCGATGCACCGGCTTGTCGTACTTGACCCAAAATGTTCCTCTTATGACAAGGCCCTGTAGCTTGCACACAAGAAATTTTTGGCATCATCCTGGTCATGCAACCGCCATGACAGCCACTCTGAAGTTTTCCTGTGTCGATCACATCAATGCATGTGTTTACATCAAAGTGCTTTACATTCTGCTACCACTAGAATGCATCCAGCTGCCTTGTAATGTTTACGGCATACTCATACCATTAAGCTTAGGGGCGCACCATTAGGGGGGAGCAGGAAGTTTTTAGAAAAAAAAAATTCTTCCCCCTTGATAGACAGAAGGAAAAAAAATCACCCCTGACCATGGAAGAGGGAAAAAAAACAGTAATTTCTAAGGAAAAAAAATTCGCCCTCAAACGGGACGCGAAAAAAAAAATTCAACCCCGAACCCAACTTCCTGCTCCCCCTGGAAATCTAATGGTGCGCCCCTTAAACAAACATTTCTTGTGTGCAAGCTACAGGGCCTTGTACTAGGAAGATTTTGGGTCAAGTACAACAAGCAGATGCATCGATTAGGCCTACCTTATCATTGTGGTCGCAACGATACATAAAATAGATGGCAATAAATGGACTATATTCCTATATGTAGTAACTATAAATGCATGGGTCGACGAAGCAATTGAGACAATGCCTTGCCTGATGGAATAACTCATTGACCATAGCAGGGCTCGCACTCATGACCTACTAATTTGGAGTCCTGCTCTTTTGTGTGAGAGGTTCTGTGGTCTAGTGGAACAATGTTGGACTCCGAATCAGTCATCATCATTAGGTTTGCTTGTCAACCATCACTAGAATAGTTAGGACCCTGAATATCCTATGCTTGCATGTTCCCTACATAAAATTCATTTCGAGAGCTGTTGCAATAAATATGTCAGCTATTTGACCCCATTACACAGCCCAAACACGCCTCCTTACCCATACTTTATATAACCCATTACTAGTTGAACTTGACATTTACTGCCAACATATTGAGATAATATACATGTGTGAAGTTTGTTTATGCTTCAAGATTTATCATTGACTTGACTTTCTCAAATCAAAACCAAGCAAGTGCAAGGTTTCCTGGTTACATAATCACAACTGAATTAACCCATATGGCCTACTATTTTCCTAACAAAGTTCATCACAGGTATTTTAGATCGTAAATCACAGTCCCACTCGTGGACAGAAGAGGCACAAAGCTGTAAGGGCATCTTCAACTTGGTTGCCTGTTCTTTTCATCCATAAGACCTCCAGAAGGCACAAAGATTGCAATTTTAGGATTTTGTAATCCTCTTCTTCTCTCTTGACCAAATTGTTTTCCCTCTCAATCCCAATGGAAAAAATTCTGGAGGTAATTTAGGAATAAGACTTAAAAACACAATTTCTTTACTTGTGTCAAGACACAAATATTGCATAATATTGCAATTACATAAGCAGCACCTCTTGTCACACAGTTTGGTCTATACTTCTCTTTATGGAGTATATTAATGATAAAAAAATTAATAACAACATATCTCAATTTAGCCTACCAATCTGCTCTGTCACACCATCCCAAATCAATAGATTCTAAACAGTTCCTACTATAATCCCAACCCAGTATTATCTCCTCCACACTAGTCCTATTCCTATCATCTACATGTCAGGTTTTGCCAGGTACCAAAGACAAAATCCACAAGGCTTATCCCACAGTGACTTTTACCTAAATTTAGCCGCAGGTACATCATTATGGATTGTCCTGGGAGTATCACCTGAGCCTGTCTGCTAGTGTTAACCATCACCATACCTACACAGGATGTCTGCCCAGATTTGATCACAAAACGGCTTACATTACCTCACCAATTAACCGAATGTTCAACTATTCACAACATTTCAGGTTATTTTAGAACATGTTATAAGCTTAAGCTGCAAACTTGATGCTGATAGCCGGATAATCCCCAGAAATCGGATCAGAACTTTACACCAGACAATTTCACTTTCAATGAACTGCAAACCAGCGGGCAAATCACTAAGGGTAACAAGTTCACTGGTTCACAGTGTCTTCTCAGCTGTTAGTGCTTTTATTTATAGGCACTTTGCCATTCCAATACATGTATACAAGATTGTGCCTTTCCTGCTCTGATGTACCTATGAATGTCTTACAGGAAAATAAGAGGCCCAGTAATACATTTACAGAAAATTGGACAACTCCAACAAGGTTACACAGATATAAATAGTGTTTATAGCCTAAATTGATCTAACTTTTCCTGTTTTTTAAATGAAACAGAAACCAAGGGGTAAAAAGGTGCATGTTGACCTGGATTCAAACTGGGGACCTCTCGTATCTTAAATCCATGTGTACCTATAGCAAACTAACACTGAGCTGCCATCAGGGAGGGGGGGGGGGGGAGGGAGCAGCAATTTGACTCCTGCATCTCATCTTTCCTCTGTATATGACATATTTGGACTTGATGCATAGTAGCGATTTTCAATTATGACATTTTTATCATTTAGGTTAATCATTGGCCTTCCAGGAATCGAATTCGCATTCCCTTTTCTCAATCACTTTATATATTACATTTTTATCTGTTAAATGTGCCATCTCTCATAGTGACCATCTCAAAATATATCATAGAGTGGGTCTCGTGTAAGTCACAAATCACAGGTTGGTGGTTTGCAAGTTGTACATCAAACATGGCATTGCTTTTAGGATTAAACTGTTGGGAGGGGGGGGGGAGTAAAAGTTGGGATGGGGAGTAAAAGAACCACCCTCTTAAGACCTCTTCCATGGGCAAGAATAAAAAAATTAGCATTAGAAGCTGTTTTAAATTACTTTAAAATATTGTTGAAAATGATGTAGTGTTGAAAATGAAAACATAGGATTGGACAAACTTGGTGATAGTCCAGTGCATGCAATTCAGTCATAACTGAATAAATGTCCACAAATTACCAGAATTTAATCAATAATCCATTGCTGCAAAATTATAACACCAGTATCAAAATCTAGTCAATTTTGAAAAAGTACAAAATCAGCAGTCATCAAATAATGAAAAATA
>JXSR01S008797.1:60461-78313 GCA_000969725.1 Ophiothrix spiculata
TCAGTGTCTAGTATTGCTTTCGATGAGGGTTCTCTGTCAGATTGTCAGATTTATTTGCCAGTTTTAAGAGGAAGGAGGAAAATCAGAGGAAAATCTGTGGAAATAAGTTTGGCTTTGCAACCAATTGCACAAACAGTGCCGAGACCAGTGATCGAACCCACAACAGTCCTGGGCTCATATGCAAATGTGAGGGAATTACAACTGCGCTATGTTTTTCCCCACAATAACAATATAAAGTTATCTATTCACCTTTCACATTGTTTAGGCTTTCGTCAAGGAAACCCAACTTGGTACTTGGTAGAGAGTAAGCTAAAGGAAGCTTATCTTCAACAGGGCTCCAAGATGTTTTTTAAATTCAGCTTTGAATACAGGAGGAAGACTGGAGTACCCAGAGAAAGACCTTCGGAAGCGAGCATGGACTGAAAACCAAATGCACATGAAGTGCCGGCGCAGGACTCGAACCCGGGACCTCATTGGTGCAAGGCGAGGGAACTACCACTGTGCCAACCATCTTAGCCAAGTCTGGGGCACTGATTCAGAATCCTGCGCTGTTACACAAGCCCACATACGCTCCCAAGTCGGGAGTTCACATTTTGAATTTTTGGCTGCAGCAACATAGAGAATTAAATCAAAAGTATTGTTCACTACTGCAGGCTTAGCTGTTTTCAGGACAGAACTGAACAGAGACCTTACATCTATCAGGATTTAGCAGATTCTCTTCCAACAGAGCTATTGAGATTAGATGAAAATCACAGAATCTTTCAGGTTAAAGGGGCATTGGACAAGTTTAGCATCATCCCCAAATTTTCCCCAAGCATTTTGAGATCTTTGCATCATTTGAAGTATTAGCGGTCATAATGACAGCATGCAAAGTTTCACTGTCAAATTCAAACCCTATATATAAAAATATTTAGATATTCTTTTACTTTTAATTATCGTTGTCGACAACGATAAATACTGCTCTCTATAATTGATTTTTTTAAAATTGGCCTATTCAGGAGATCTAATGCAAACTACAATTTTTTTTTATATATCTGCAATCTATGAAGTGAAAGGATGTTTTACAAACAAATCTTTGGCTCTTTCTTGATATATAGCATCAATAAATATGTTTAGAGAATAGCCTCATACCCAAGATCAACAAACAAAATATATATTCAAATTTTTGACTTTTCTGAAGGTTTTGATCAAAATTTTCCCGATATCTGGTAATTGACTGTTATTTTCTAACATATGAAGTGTAAATCATCCACAAATAAAATTTTGAAATTTTTTCCAATGCCCATTTAATTATTTCCCTTCATTATGTTGTTTTTACAGCAATATTCAACTGTAGTCTGACCCAATCATTCCAGAAGAAAGATGGCAACTCCAACCTTTACCCTATTTTCTCTCCTTAGTATTTTAGGTGGAACAACTCTTAACTAAACATTCACTGAAAATGTTTCAGCTTCAAGTATAATTGAAGTGAAAATGATTTCATATTATTATTCTTTACATTATATATCCAACAATATGGCACTATGCAAGCACACAAATTGGCGGCTGATTATTATCATTTCTTTGATTTGTGATTGTTTGTTCAAAGATTGTTGATGTTTTCAGTACAATCATGAACTTTTCATGGGATTTCTGAACAAATTCTATGATATTGAATAGAAATCATGTACTATGTAATTCATACAGTATTAAGCCATTCAACTAACATATTACAATCAGTTTAAGAACAGTTACACAGAACCCCTAAGCCTATTTTTACTAGAAAGTAAAGTCAGAGTTATGTATATAGCATTATACAGATATAGCTATTACAGTAAATCTGCTTATTGAGTCACACAATTCAAAAGGTTTTCATAACTTAAGTTTAGACTGATTTTAAACTCCATTATTGATTTGAAACCTTGCACCAGACATGAGTACAAAAGTCAGTTTTGCACTGCGAGGAGAATTTCACAAAACTGCCTTTTCAAAATCAAAATTTCACATTTACTTTCACGTAAAAGTACATTTGTATGTCACACACAACATAAATTGTTACATATTTGTTCATATATGAAAAAAATATCTTCATGTTTACACAGCTACAGTGAAAATTGTACTCCCATTTCATTCAGTCACACAGCACATCCTGCCGTGTGTGAACATCCAACCAATCATATCGACCGTCACATCATATAACGTAATATTGGAACAGTCCAACCCTAATACTAGTATTTTTTTAAAATTATTAATTTGGTCAGTCGCTGAGAGCAACACAATAACTTTTGTGGCCTAACATAACATATACAGTGAGCTATCTGCACAGAGCAATTCAGTTCGGCGGAACTAATAATTCGGATACGTATCAGAATTCGGACACCCCTCCATATCCTCATTCTGATACAGGTATCACAATTTGGATACGAAGTGTACGTGGGTATCCAAATTCGGATACGTATCTGAATTGTGAGTTCTGAATCTACTTACACATGGCCAAGTTCATGGGCCATAGTAAAGGCTGCGCTTAACCCATTATCTTCCACAATTGAACAACTTCTGTAGGAATCACACATTGTTCCAAGCTCAGCCAAACCTGGAAAAACAAAGCAAACAAAAGGTTAGTCAAAAAGGAAGAAATAATGCCATGATAATCATTATAATCAAATTTTAACCATTTTCTCTTAAACAATTCTAGTTAATTTTCCACAATAAGGTTTTTTTAACCTTTCGAAATTGCATATTTACTAAACCCAGGAGTCGGACAGATACCAGCATTCTTCAGTTCTAAGAAGTTATCAGGCTCACAGAGAGGGTGTAGCAATTTCCTCAATGCAAATATATTTGACAAAAATTTGAGTCTGTTCTAATCGATTAAAAGAGAGACAGCCACCCTGACCTGTTCTAATAAAGGCAATTCTTTTAACCTTTCTTTACTTGTACATTCCAACTTATAAGAAAACCAATTTTCTGATGAGGACAAGTGACCAAATATGTGTACCAAGTAAAGTTAATAAATCAAGGATTTGCCCTTAATATTCACTGATAACAGTAAAACTTAATTTTCTTAATTAAGAGACTTCTTTTTAATTTTCTTAATTATAAATTGTTTGTTTGTTATAATAATAAGGTCACATGTAATTGACCTAATATTTACAAATTTTCACCAAGAAATCCCTGTATAGCAGTACTGCTGTATAGTATCACTACTGATACTGACCTACAAATATCGGTCAGTGACCCCCATCTCGAGTCCCCCAGGCTGGTATCTCCGGCGCCAGATACACACCATTTCAAACCATGAAACAAGCCTTTAGCTAATTGTAAGCTAATTGGTTTCTACCTTCCCTACTCCTAAATTCAATCTTACAATATCTACAATTGCACAGTTGACTTAAAGAATTGCTATTAATTGAATCTGGGAATTGTCTGAGCATTACAAGATTATTTCTTCCTCAAGGGGGAAGAGGTAGGGGATTTGTGTCTGTGTTTTGTTACATAACACTTCTCCATTCTATTAATCTTCTAGGGTTAATATTATAGTATATATATATGGTACAGAAGTGACTGAGTCTGAGGTTTCAGAATGTCACCTCAATTTGACTTGCAGAGTTGCGAAGTGACCACATCACGGTCATTCATAGTAGCTATGCTATAGTCAAGCTCAATTGTATAAAATGTCACCATAGTTGTTACAATAAAGTTGATTTTATTTCAAAAAATCTAAATATTATATGGTGATCAAAATGAAAATCCATTATCGTACTTATCCCAAGGAAATTATATAGGGATCTGGACTCGGCGCCATCTTGTTGCCGCTCAAAATGGCATCGTGTCAAGATTCCCGTATATAATTTCCTTGACTTATCCACAAAATGTCTCACCACGACAAGAATGAGACATAAGATGATATCAGGACCTTCCCATCTTGCCTCACTTCTAATGTGATTTTTTGAACGGGTTGTAATGGGAGGTTTTAGTGATGAACCATAACACAACTAGCAGACCTCATCCCAATGTTGCATTGCAGATATGATTCATCACTGAAAACCCATATATCCTAATGGAAGCAAGGCTTGATGTAATATTAGGTACCCCCTGTTTGTTCACGCAATACGAAAGATATCTATGGTTGGGTACTGTATCACATGAGGCCGAAGGCCGAATGTGATACAGCATTCCATATTGCGTAAGAACAAACAGGGGGTAACGAATTTATCACTTGGTGTAGGCATGGACCTTATTATTAAAATGTAAATTATGCAGAATTAGATTTCAAATTTACCTAAATTATCTTCATAAATGGTAAAAGTCAACCAAACAATACGGATTTGCCAAACAGGTAATATACAACCGTATTGCATTGTTTAAGGATAAGTTTGCGTGCGCGACTTTTGCAAGCGTGCAATAAAAACACATCACGCGTAGTCATTCCTGCGTGATAACTTTTTGCTTACGCGGTCAAGGTTATTTATAGACTTCAAATATGTAATACGGCTATATATTAATTGGCTTTCGACCAATGGGATTTAAGTCAACCAAGTGATAAAGGTCCCGATACCTTCTTTTGAATGAGATAGTACAATAAAAAGTAAAGCTATGTATGTTTTAACAACTAGTCCAGCCACACTGAAAAACAGCATTATTTAAGAAGTGGGCATGATAATGACAGTTAATTGCTATCTTCTGAAGATGTACATTTACTCCCAATTTGCGAACTCACAAAATATCTATTAACTTTGTGAACTCATGTGTGAAAAACTCACAATTTCTATAGACTTATTTTATTTATTTTATTTTATTTTATTACACTTTAGAGGAATGATCCTCACGGGTATATGTATAGTATCACTACTGATACTGACCTACAAATATCGGTCAGTGACCCCCATCTCGAGTCCCCCAGGCTGGTATCTCCGGCGCCAGATACACACCATTTCAAACCATGAAACAAGCCTTTAGCTAATTGTAAGCTAATTGGTTTCTACCTTCCCTACTCCTAAATTCAATCTTACAATATCTACAATTGCACAGTTGACTTAAAGAATTGCTATTAATTGAATCTGGGAATTGTCTGAGCATTACAAGATTATTTCTTCCTCAAGGGGGAAGAGGTAGGGGATTTGTGTCTGTGTTTTGTTACATAACACTTCTCCATTCTATTAATCTTCTAGGGTTAATATTATAGTATATAAAATGAAGGGCAGTGGCGTAACCAGAAATTTTCAGTTGAGGGGGCGAGCAGCCTTGGGGCAAGACAATTTTGCAGGGGGTCGAAAGAGTTTTTGTTCAGACACAAAAAGGTAGACCCAAAAAAATTTTCATGTAGCAACTCATCCAAATTTTGCTAAAATTCTTAAAAATTTGTACTATTTTGGTGAAAACTAGAGTTTTGTCTTAAATTATTGCCAAAATTTGCGCCATTTTGACGCAAATTTTGGAAAATTTTGAAAAACCAACCCATAAAAGGGTTACATTTTGCACATTTACATTACCTATGTACTATATATTGAAACTCTGTACTTTTCTTGATTTCATTTGGGGGGGGGGGGGTGCGAGCAGACATTTTTTTTGGTTACGTCAATGATGAAGGGTAAAACTTCTGCATCACAACAAATTTAACTGACCCTGATAGGAAAAGGATTGTTTAAAATTTGCGAAATTTATGAGCTACAAACAGATTTCACTCATGGTTTTTGACATTTGGTCTTACATTGGAAGACTTCTTCAGTATTCAAGAAATCTTCCTATAGAAGACAAAAAGGCAAAACATCAGCATGAGTACAATTCTGGACTTGTAGTTCTTAAGTTTTACCAATTTATCGGCCGCCTATGATAATTAAAACACGATCTGATCACACTCAGCAAACCGGCATTGCTTAGAGATTTGTGCTTCACCAAATAGCAATCTGAGGCTTCACTTCCTCTTTTTAAGATCTTGTCCCTAACCAGCAACTAAACCAGATTGCAGAGCTATAAAAATCTTCCTCAAAGCATATTTTGATTTGAACTGAGAGGAATATGGATGCTGTATGAACTTTGTTAAGCTTTAAGCCGCTAGTAAAAAACAGTCAAAAGTGAACTTGCTACCATGCACTTTAGATAGCAAGCTATTTCTGATTGCAGTAACCATATGTTCGGACACCATTATATGATTATGAAATAAACAAAACTAATAATGGACAAATAATTTTTGCTAAGGTGATAGATAGGTGGGCACTGTAATCAGGTCAGAGACTGCTACAGGGGACAATTTAGACCTTATAAACTCTCAAGAACTTAGTTGGCCATGTCTTATCTAGGACAAGTATAAGGTTTTATGCCAGAAGGCCAACAAATGCGTGGACATAGCTCTTGAATTGTCCTGAATATTTTGGTGATATTTTTGTGAAGGTTAAATGACATGACCAAGGCCTAATAATTAGAAGATCTCTACACAAGCTACTATTATAGACCTTCTAGCATTAACAATCAATATCAAAAATAAAATGTGTGTAGGCCTATGGATCCAAAAGCCTAAATACTAACAAAATTATATGAAAAATATAATACATCAAAACATGAAAGTCAAGGTATCAATCAAATGATTTGTTGTCAAACACTTGGTTGGACAGGATAGACTTCTTCTGTCATCTCAGATATAATTATCCTATCTAATGAAGACATAAATAGTTTGAATGGATGCCAATGCCATTAATAAACCTAGGATCTAATTGCTCATCTGGCTTGGCCGAGGGAGATGTCCTTTGTGATAAAAATGGATATAGACCTAAAGCATTTATGCTTTATATCCAACAAACCCAAAGCCTGACAGAACAGAAACAATGAAACACCAACAAAAATCTGCTGAAAAGTGCACACAAATTGGGGTTTTGTTGAGAGTTGACATTATCAAGAAGGTCCAATATGATGTCAAAAATTCTGATTTCTTTTTTGAAACATTCTAAGTATCCTCCAACCCCCCAAAAAATGCCCTTTGATATGTCATGTTGCCTTCACCAGCATCCTAGAAAATTAAATAGTCCAAGCTTATACTAGTCCCATCAATCTTAGCAGAAAAATGTCTTGGTCAAGAATTGAAGAGGAAATACCACGCTCAATCACAAAGCGGCTTCTCGCAATCAATTTTCGGTCACTGATAAATAGCTAAGGGGTTGTGGAAACACATCTTAAGTGCAGGAGACAAATATTAATTCCCCGGCCAGGCTATCCTCATCATCAGCTGATTGCGGCATCACCGCTGGTTCGACCGGCCAACCGAAGTGAGCTGTCAAACAGCAGTTTGGATTGCTCATCTTGACAAGCAGTTCATAACCCCAAATAAACTTGCACTTGTACTCGTTCCATTTACTCCAATATACATTCCATAACTGATGTCATTTGTAAAGGGGCCGTCGTGACATTTAGGACGTGTGTGTATCTGTCCAGGCCAACTACATACACAAGTTTTATCACATCCGAGTGTGATATAGAAGCATCGTTAACATTCTGAGCTTGTCTATATAGCTGTAATAAAAGAACTTCTGAACTTCTTGAATTGTATTATGAAACACTTGACTACAAAATATGACATCCATTTTATTTCTTCTAGGTCTCAACATCAAAACAAAAAATAAACAAAATTAGCAAACAAGGAAAAAATACAGTACTACAGATATAGGATATAGATTGTTTTACACATAGAAAGTCTGAATTAAAGTTATCGTTCTTTGCAAAATTAGAAATTAGATATAACCATATATCATCTCAAGCTTCATTTAACATAATTCTGTTTTTGAAAATGCTGATAATAAACACAGTGTGCAAATTAAAGAAAAATATCTGGTTATTCTGCGGATTACCATGTCCAAAAATTTGGTAATCCGCAAGTATATTTGGTAGTCTGTAGTTTGTACAAAATAAGAAAATTTAAAATTTAAAGGATTCTCAATTTTTAAATGATTCTGATTAGGCTTAGTATAGTAAGTAAAGGCTAGCAGACAACAATATTTAATGACTACTAGTGCAACTATAAACCAATATTCCATGCCTCAGTGAGTAGTGTTTCAAGTCCCTAACAATCTTTGAGCATTTTGGCTAGGCATCCTGCGGATTACCAGCTATGAAGTTCTGGTAATCCGCGCAAAATTTTGGTCTTCAGGATGCCCGGATTACCAACTAATTTGCACACTGAAACAGTATTTTGCATTGTTCGCAACTTTTTTTTTAAGCACAGAGAATTCAAAATTATCCTTGAAGGAGATGCTATACAGGAAGTTATTTTGAACTCAAAAGAACCAAACATTTTAGTAAATTTTGTATTGTACTATGCAGATGATACATTTTTGCTCTTCAAAATTTATTATAGACTTATAAATTAAATATAGATTTATCTATCATCTTATGACGAGAAAGCTATCTGGCCATTCCTTGTCGGTCGGCTTAGATGACTGAAGTCCTAACGGATATTTTCACACTCATAACTGCCAAGTCAAACTTTATCCTGGTAGTTCAACGCCAGGTGAACCAGGCGTGGAATTCCGTCTAGAACTCTTGATGACGACCAAACTCGACAGACCGGCACTCCAACCATTTCACCCTTGGACTTAGTCCATGGACATCAACGTAACGGAGGGATCTTCTTGTAAATTGACATCAATCGCAGTAACTAACTTGGATGTATTTGTTTGGCTTTTTGAGATAAGTGTAAGCATAGCTCATTTCTAATCAGTAATTCACTTCCTGATGTGACTGTATATAATAGTGCGATAAGGATAAAAGCACTATGATTTGTGGCAGAAGATATGAAAAAGCTGTTAGAAATAAACTCAAGAAATTTGAACTGGAGTTAAAGCTTTGGATCGTCACTATCATACTAACTTTACCAACACTGGTCAAAGGATGCACAAAAAATAATCCAATTAAAGCTTAACGGAACTTGGTCCTATTTTTAAAAATTTAGTTTTCAATGTCATATCTAAGACAACCACTAAAGAGGTCTAAGTTTCAAATTTTATGGGCAGTTTTGTATTTCAGAGCTGCCTACACATTACTCTGTAAAATTAATTAGGATTACCATACCTAAACACATTTTCATATGTATCTCCTAGAAACGGAATATTAACTCAGTCATGAAATTTCACATGAGTTATAAGAAAAATATGAGTAATATTTTGGTACCAAAATCTCAAAAAGTTCGAAAAAACTTGAAGCAATTGGACCAAACTCCTTTATTTTAAAGTTATGAAATACATAGAATCTTTCTGTTCTGTCAAATTTTTAAATAAGGCAATGGAAAATGGCAAATATCATTACTATTGATAATAGGTCATTTTCCTATCCCGAATGACCTAGATAGCACCTAATCGTGTAAGGAAATTTATAACCAACATCAATTTCATTCAGGATATCTGCTTAATTTCAAAATAAACAGAAAATTAAACTCTCGTCCTACTTTTATGAAACCATATCTAATATTGAATGGAGAGAAAGAGAAAAATAGAGAGCCCAGAGCATGAAATGCAAGATGCGGCATACAGGATACGTCAACTTGATGCCGACCCAGTCAGCGCACAGGATACAACGGCTCAGACAAGACAAGACCTAGGTCGTCTGTGCCATCACTCCAATTCTAAATGCATACAATATTACAGTATTTCTTCTGCCAGACAGTCAGCATTTTCCATCTTTAATTGCAGAATAAAAATGGTGTACAAGTTGGAAACAAAATTTTGGTTGATCGTTGTGGTGCAGTGAATATGCTTTATTTCTACCCCATAATGCATAATAATTCCAAAATCAATGGATCAAAAACTGCCCTGCAACAAATTATCATCTATCAGCATTTTGTTTTTGATTTTGCAAAATTACATATTAACAAAAAATAACAGAAAACATCTCAAAATCTTCCATCTTTAGCTTGTATCAATGACAACAAACACTAAAAGAGATTCATGAGAGATAAGGCCAAGTATTAAATATTTTACGTCCAGAATGTTTGAAATATCAGGGAGGGTGATTTTTATTATTTTCCCCAAATTTATTATTTCTGTGTAAACACATTACAAAATTTGAGAGGCCCTTCTAATTCTTTGTTATTTCCAAATTGCTTTACCACTAGTTTGAAAGTGTGTGAAATATATTTATAAATTATCATAAACACTTTTTAAGTATTTATTTTCAGCATAGCAGTTTTAGCAGCACAGTTATGGAACAAATAAGAGCAATGATAAATATATTTCAGAATCTTACAAAAATTGGAGTGGGTGGGACATAAAACATCATTTTTTATTTGGCCTAATAATAATAATGGACTCCCAAGCATAAATAGTACATCTGGTTGATATTGGCTTAGAAACAAACACGGAAATCCCAACAATAATATAGGAAGATGCTATAGCTAGGACCATTGCCAAGACACACCTTGATGAGGGAAGCCCTATACATGATGATGTCATCCAATGTTTACTCCTGAGATATAAACCTCCAGAAGGCTCAGTAGGTGAGAACTTAGGCCTCTTGCCAAACCACATACATACCTGGCAAAGGGAAAACCCCATCACAGGTTGGCATAATCATTATGTTCAGTATTCTAAAGCTGTAATCTCACTTTCATTTTTGCCCTTCGTTTTCAACTAAAGAATCTACTGCTGCAAAAACAATTTCTTTGCAAATGTGTTTGAATTTTTAAGAAAATATACAGAAAGTGTGTCGTTTTGTAATTAGTGTTGGGACCGGTATTCCAGCTAAAGCCATATGGCACATCTGGTGCAGAACCCAGGGAAATTGGCACAACAGGTTTCTGAAATAGGGTGACAAAGATGCTTTTTTGCCTTATTTAGCCAGTTATCAGCATTTGTTTACTATTTTGGTGCAAGCAACATTTGAACTGTAAAATTGATCTAGGGAGAACACTGGTCGGCAACATAACAATAATTACAAATGAGATGGGGTTTTCATCACATCAGAATTATGAATTGCATCTCAATTTCACTAATATCACCAAGATCTAAATTTGTGTAATGACAAAGATTTCAATAGCAAGCCTATGTAAGCTTATTCAATCAAAATGTTGCAGAGACCTTTTAACCTTCAGAAATTCATAAAATTGATAGAAATTCATAAACTTTTGGTATCTATAACAGAGGAACAATTCAATTTGATTGAATGTAAGTTTTCAATATTAATGAAAATTTCAACCCAGTTGCAGAATTGTCCAGTCCCTTGGACCTAGTGGCTCCAACCCCACAGATACATTCACAATTGTCTCATCACTTTCTGCACTAATTGGCAATACCAAGTTATATCAAATGTTGCTACAATTGTATCAAGTTTGGTCTTATCGAGTTCATCCATCGGGCATCATAGTATCTGCTGGTGTGAGGTCTTCATACTATCAAGTGTACCATACAATCTGCCTTGCTAGGCCTCATTACCAGTTCTGACTGGACCTTCAGATCCATTTCAATTCAAGATTTTGTCATGTGTGGAGTTTTTGTCAAGCAGTGATGAATCAAAGTAAATTGAAGAAAAAGATATTCATTACAGCAAAAACAGGTCAAACTAAGTACATTCCCAAGTTATTAAAATTGTGAATAATAAGTAGTAGACCTAGTTTTGTCACATGTTTAGTCTTCATTTGAACTTTCCTGAAGTCTGTCCTCGAAATTTGTAGAAATATGTCCCCAAATTGCATGACAATACCTTGTAATGTAGAGAAAGTTAAAACCTTTTAAGCGAAAAACACCTTTTTGACCTTAGTTGACCTCAGATGACCTTTGGCCCCATGTGGATCATGTGATATAATTGGGCTGGCCCAATGCTAAAGACCAAGATTGATATTAAATTGGATGGCTTCAGCATGATGCAAAAAGATATTGGTTGAGCTGTGAGTTTGAAATATCGTGCAAGACACGCAGCGTCAAGCTCGATATTTTTAAAACTCATAGCGAGACCAATATCTTTGAATATCATGCAAAAAAATCCATCCAATTTGATCATTATTATGTTCAAAATCTGTCCGATTTTGTCTGATAAAGTAAGAAACAGAACAAAACAAACCATTCGGGATTTTTGCAATCCTAAATGGAAATAAAACCCAAGCTGTTGGATATTTTCAATGGGTTTCAAATAAACTTACACCACACCACTAAAAAAAATTTGATTACTTGCAGAAATGTACTTGAACTTCTAGATCCACTGAGCTCCCTCTTTCTCCCCTTCCTCCTTAAAAACAGATATTCCTAGTTATGTGGAACAAAAGGTTGGGTTTATTGTGTCAAAATTTAGGTTTTATATGATATTATTCTTTAACTAGGACAAAATGTCATAAGCTAATGCATATTGTCACTCATGCCAAACTATCAATTGCAGATATGTCTCTAATTAATTACAAATCCCAACCCTGGCAAATGTCAAATTGACGTTAAATTGTATGTCTGGTATTACTAGCACGCAATCAGAAATCCAATACATAACTGATGCGATTTTGGAATGTTTACTTGATAATCTACAGGAACGCCTTTACATGAATATGCCACCAGACCCAAAACCCAACATGTTCACGACTTATAAGGGCGCACAACACTAAATAATTAGCACTCGCAATCCGGCATTTCTAAAATCGGCAAAACTGACTGCCCTTCTAAAAACAGGAGTTCAAAACGTATAGAAGGGCAATATGTTTGGTCAATATTTTGTTCTAATTATAAAGTTAGGTTTATTTAAAGATGATCTGATGCCATTCTTGATCTCCAGATTAATTTGGTAAATTTTAAAGGGTTTTCCTTAATTTGCTCTTGATTCTGGAAATACAAAATTCGGCTGTCGGTGATAGGGGGCGTTATACTTCAGCGTCCAGTTTCTCGAAAATTTTGCCTTGAAGGTGTACTTTTATGATCATTTTGTGTTAGAAGAGATCATAATCATCTGAGAAAAGGCAGTGTTGAAGCAACCAGTTGCTTTATTATTGAGTTCTCGGGTGATTTTAGGAAGCCATTTTGTACAGTAAGTCAATGGGAAGCCCTATTGTGGTGTGACGCCATAATGACAGATATATAGATAGAACTGCGATAAAGTTTCTATCCATAGAGGTGCACTACTTGAACACACGCATACTAATCACTTGGCACTTGTACTGAATCATCTTACTATAATTTGATAACATGAAAAGTTATATTATTTAAAATAAAATCATGAATGCTAAAGACACCATCATGAATGAACTTGCTATCGGTCCAGACATATCTATTGCAGGTCCTGAAATAAAGCATTGAACTGCATGTATCCCTGAAAGAGAAGTTAAGACTTTCAGAAGTAAATCGTCATTTTGACGTCACAACCAAATGTTTGGGAGTGAAAATTTTGTTTGAAGCCGACTATATTTTGGCCCTATCATTATGTCAAATAAATAGGCCTACTATTTGCTTACAATTGAAAAACATTTAAAACAACCTCTAGGTTATGTGTAGTTTATAGCTGTAATTCATCAGAGAAGCCTGGTAAATCTGATCAATATCAACACAAAATGTGCATTAACAGATCTTCCTGATTTATATTCCTCTCCCTAAATGCATTCTAGAAAAGGAATGTTCACATTATCACTATATCATGTTGACATGACATACATTTATCATAATTCTTAAAGGGGCATTGGACAAGTTCAGCATCATCCCCAAACTTTTCCCAAAACATTTTGAGATTTTTGCATCATTTGAAGTATGACAGCATGCAAAGTTTCATTGTCAAATTCAAACCCTACATACCAAAATATTTAGATATTCTCTTATTTTCAATTATCATTGTCGACAACGATAAATACTGCCCTCTATAGTTGAATTTCTAGAATTGGCCTTTTCAGAAGATCTAATGAAAATTCCAAATTTCTTTTGATTTTTCTGCATCTATAATGTGAAAGGAATGTTTTACAAAGAAATCTTTGGCTCTTTCTCATTGTATAGCTTCAATAAATATGTTTAGAGAATAGCCTCATACCCAAAATCAAAAAATACAATAAAATTCAAATTTTTTACTTTTTTGAAGGTTTTGATCAAAGTTTTCCCGATATCTGGTTATTGGCCGTTAGGCCAAAAAAAAAATTATGTTTGTTTGCCCTCCGCGACCGACCCTAAAATTGCCAAAAATTAGGGTCGCGATTTTAGTTTATTTTTTTTTTCTTCAAACATGTAAAATATGAAAACTCAATATTTTTGATGTAAAACGCAATATTTAGCAGTGTGAAGTCACATTTAGTAGTATAAAATGCATATTTCCTCTAAATAATGACTCACAATTTTTGATTAAGCCCTGTATTGCTTGGTATTCATGATAAAATCCATGGAATGACATAATATGTGTAGAGTAAAAAAAAAATTTAAAAAAAAAAAAGATTAACCGACCGACCGACCCAAATTTTTAATTTTTCCACTGGAGGGCAAACAAACAATATTTTTTTTTTTGGCCTTATTTTCTAACTTAGGAAGTGTAAATCACCCACAAACAAAATTTCAAAATTTTGTCCAATGCCCCTTTAAAATGTGTACTTTGAATAATATCTATCTCTATCCCTCCTCTCCATGAGCGTAATAAATTGTCAACATAATTCTCTTTCATGTAAGATTTACAGTAATGATGAGGTATGGGATGAAACTTGTTACCTGGGAAATTTTATTGCATTCACAACCGTCATACTTCGTAGAGCATTATCTGTAGTAGGGAAGTTTGCAAATGATTTACTTAATTAATGAAGTCTTGGCCAAGAATTCCACCTGACATACTTTTGCATACAGCATTATCTACAGTGGTAAGGAATAAGGTTGGCAAATGATTACAAGTCCTAAGCCTTGGCTAAGAATTGTACCTGGGACCTCCTGATAATCAAACGAATGCTGCACCAACTATCCAGACAAAATGAATCAAAGCAAATTACCACTCGTTCCATTCTTGGCACAGAGACTTGAAATTCACAGGTCTCAGGAGTTGAACCCAGAATCTCCCTAATAATTGTTGATAACCTACGCGATAGCGCGATTTAATCTAATAAGATTACTCCCAGTTTTAGGCGAATAGGCCTATCAGGTAACAATGACTTCTAATAATGACATGCTTGCAATAATAGCACTAAATTTGGGATCGGGACCCGGGAATTTGAGTCCCGCCCGTGAGAGTCGGGACTTGGGAACAAAAAAATGTTCCCGATTCCCGAAAGTGGTACCAATTTAAAAGTACCAACTTTTCATTTTCGTAGTAGGTGTAATTGAACTTACAATTTACGTATGCAAGCTGTAGTAATCCATTTTAATGTATTTCCAATGATCCGAAAGTAGTGTTGTACCGGTACACGAACGCAAGATTCGTGTTCCGCAAGAAATATGCGTTAGACGAAAACACAAAACAAACGAAAGCTGTCCGATAAAATGTCATTTTATCAACAAAAAAATTACGCTTCGATCGCGAAAAATGAACCTGTTTTGTTTATATTAGTATTGTCACTAGATGGCGATGTTCTTATTTTCATAAACTACTAACTATCACACTTACACATGCGCAGTTCATAACAAGATCAAATCACCGAGTCACACGATCTTTTCCCACCGGTACTAGTAGCATTGCATTGGAGCAACGTAAAACTGGGTACCGCTAAAATTGCGCCGTTTACTTCCGGGTTTTATTTGCGTAAATAACATGAAAAAAGCAACATTTGATCTTGATTTTATCGCAATAATTTACTTTTCCTTCATTTTATAATATTTTTGGTTGCAACAATGTATTAGTAAACGTTTTGGTCTATAACAGTTCGAATTATAGTAATGCAGTAACATATTCTCCATGTAAAAATTGAACTGTGTACACGAAACACGACCAACAAGCTTAGCTAGTGGACAAAAAGAACACAGCGCAACATCGAGCTAAGACACATGAATTTCACATTGAAAATAATAACACTAAAGGACATCGTCATTATTTTAAAAACATTTCTTACGGACTAGTGGTTTGGTAAGTCTGAAACTCTGTATCAAATTGTCAAAAAATGACAGCATTACAAGTTGCCATATTCGACAGTCTAACACACATGACATAGTACATGCAATGAAACACAGATTTTGCGTACGTGAACGGCACTCTCATATTTCGGGATTATTTTCGGGAATCCCGAGTCCCGCCCGAAAAACCAACTCGAGTCTCGGGAGCAATAATTCCCGAAACTCCCACCCTTAGCACATATGCTTTAAACACAACAATATGTGCAATCAGTAAGAATTTTTAAAAAACAAAAAGAAAAGTACTTTGGCCAAAAAGAAACACCTCTGATTTTATTCAGTTTAGTTTGTCTAGTTACATGGATGCTTTATCAAATGATATGAGGTAAAAATAAGCATTTTCAAAGTGCTAGATTGTGGTCAGAACAACAATTGAAAGGCCATAATATTTTACTAAATTTATCTCAAAAATACAACAATAGCAAAGCAATATCAAGCTAATTACCATCCTGGCGTTTTTCTTAATTAGAAGTGGACTCTTCATTGAGATCAAAGTCAATATCCGAAAAAATGACCAATGCTTGGAATTAATCAAAAATAACAAAGAAAATGTCACTAACACTGAACTTATCTAAGGTAAATAAAATATACTCAGAAAAGGCATTGGTGAGATAATACAAAAGAATATGACTCGAAGTAAGCTTAACATGACAAGTTTATTAACAACATTCAAAAGAATCAGAAATATTGAATCAAATTTCAGTTTTCTTTAATGAGGTCAGTCTTGATAAAAAAGAAAGTGAGTTTTGCAGGTTTGAGTATTTTATACAGTTTGTCTACATCTCCAAAGAAAATGGTTTAAAATAATATATAAAGAATAAAATCACTTTACAATTTTGGAATCATTTAGTTCTTCAATAACTGATGCAACAAAAGCATTGAGTCCAAGTCTAGTTCACTTAAAAAATCAAAATCTTAATTTACATATTAGAATTAAAGGGGCATTGGACAAAATTTTGAAATTTTATTTATAGATGATTTACACTTCATACGTTAGAAAATAAGAGACAATTATCAGCTATTGGCAAAATGTTGATCAAAACCTTCAGAAAAGTCAAAAATTTGAATTTTATTTTGTTTATTGATCTTGGGTATGAGGCTATTCTCTAAAAGTACTTCTAAACATATTTATTATATCAAAAAAGAGCCAAAGATTTGTTTGTAAAACATTCCTTTCACATCATAGATTGCAGACAAATCAAAAGAAATTTGGAGTTTGCATTAGATCTCCTGAAATGCCAATTTTAAAAATTTAACTATAGAGGGCAGTATTTATCGTTGTCAACAATGATAATTAAAACTATAAGATTACCTGAATATTTTGACAGATAGGGTGTGAATTTGACAATGAAACTTTCCATGCTGTCATTATTACATTATACATCAAATGATGCAAAAATCTCAAAATGCTTGGGGAAAAGTTTGGGGATGATGCTGAACTTGTCCAATGCCCCTTTAATGTAGTATCATCATAATGTTAATAAGTCTTATTAAGCTTACCAAAATTTACCACAAGAATTCAGACAGAGAATCTCTTCATTTAGGAGGATAAAGTACTTTCACCTCCTTACAGATTAAACATGGACGTCTTGAATGTCACTTAAAGGTCGACCAAAATCTGTGAAACACAAAGCCATCCTGATGTCTTATATCTCCATCATAATGTTCTTATCAATTATCTTTTGAGTTGGTTAAAAGAAGATCCAACGATTAAACACTTTTTATTTTGACAGTTTTTAAAGCAGTTTTGAAGTACCTCTCGAAACAGAATGGCACATCTGGTTAAACATTTCGAAATGTTTGTTCAGAAATAATGAGAATATGATTATTGCCAAGAATTTTGTTATGATCAGAAAAACA
>JXSR01S008798.1:25772-57403 GCA_000969725.1 Ophiothrix spiculata
AATCCAAAAGAAATTAATCGGGCAGACTTAAATCATGAGAGTGAGGGGGCTAGATTTTGCTGTCTTAAGCGTTGAGATTCTTCATTGAAACATTGATGAAGCCATATTTGTTGTGCCGTACTGTTGAAGCTGAAGTGATACAGGAGTGACAGCAATGAATGGTACAGAGTGTTCACTACTTTGAACTTCAGCATGTTCAGATCATTTTATTATGTTAGGAGGTTACTGATTGCATCATACAAAATGTATTTGGTAAAAATAATTATACGTCTCCTATATCAACAAACATGTCTAGAGTTGCAATGCGAATCTTGGTGTTATAAATATCAACCATTTAATTTAATTTAATTTAAATGTACATTTTGACACTCTGTAAAACGTTTTCTACCCAATGTTTAGTGCAAGTTCTTCCCATTTTCTTTTTGATTGTAGCAAGATATTCTTGGAAGCAAAACATGGTAACAGTTGGTGAGAGTTCTGGATCCGTCAAACTTTGCATAACGAGAAGCGGTTGCTTAAATCCAGTCAACATTGGTAAGCTATTATTCCTCCCTTCGGGACTCCTTCCACCTTTCTATTTGAACAAACTCATCGTAATTCTTAAACTATTGAAGAGAAAATAAGTTAAATGCTATATGCCATTGCAAGTTTAAATCCTGAATGTCAAGTGATTTTTTAAATTTCTGATTGTTAATGAGTGGTAGAATACTGGTTATATGAAATTAAGGTCTCATTGTAAGATTTGTTTGATCGTACTCCCTTCTCTTTGAAGTAAATGATTTATTTCAAAAGCCCTATTCGGTGGTAGAAACTACAAGTTGCATTGAACGTTAACAAACGAAGGAAAGGGATGTGCTGTGTAGAAGCAAGAAACATTATCAGAAAAATGTTCATATTGAATATATGTTTATTATTTTTATGTCCTAGATATAAGATGCGATCCTGGTTCTGCTGGAGTGCAAACGGACTTTACTCCTCCAACACAACAACAAATTGGGTTTCAATCTTCGCAATCAGAGGCGTGTATTGATATTCCAATAACTCGCGACATAGTTGCAGAATCAACTGAAAGTTTTACATGTACAATGAGTTCGAGTCTGCAGGATGCGATTGTTGCCACTCAAAATGTTGTAACGGTTTACATCACTGATGACGATGAAGGTAGGTCACATGACGTCACTTTTCCAGAATATGCAATTAAAACATGCTGACAAAATGTTCATCTTGTTAAGCCTCTATCTTTAGTTTGTTAATTAAGATACTGGCATAAACTCAAAGTTTTTGATCAAAGGCAATAGTTACAGTTGAATTATTAAAACACTTTTTGTATGAATGTATTTTTGTATTACATGGATAATGTACAAAATATTATCGATAAGCTGTTAATACTCATTTTAATGATATTTATACAATTTCTTCTCAGTGGTGTCCGTTGGATGGGAAAAATCAACGTATGTATACAAAGAAGGCGACCCTATTGTGGCACCTGTAATTCGTAAAGTTGGCAACATTGATGTTATTATATGTAAGTTTATTTCAAATAATAGTTTCTTGAATTACCTGTAGGAATAAAAAGAATCTTTAATTGTCGTTTATTCAAGAATCACTTTTCACAGTGCAGCCACATATCCCAACATTACCTCGTTTTGTGATTTAGATGTGAAATTGGCAAGAATTAAGTGGGTTGCCAAAAGCGGCGTAACTATTTGTACCATCCCCGTTCAACGTTAATGGACGGATATATTACGTACAGTTTGAAAACAGCAAAACGATCTTTGCTAAAATCCTTATAAACTCCCAATATATTTTTGACTATTTTAATTATTTGTTCTTTCTTCCTAGCCGTAATGTCAACTCCAATGTCAGCCACTCTATCTTCTGATTACTCCATAAGTTCCGAGATGGATGTCACCATACCGGCCACCAGTACGGCATATGCTTTTAACCAACTTACTATTGTTGATGACAACATTATTGAGATGACCGAGACGTTTACGATGACAATCACATCAGTTTCATTCGGGATTATCACAACTTCTGTAGCCACCATTCATATATCAGATAACGATGATATGTCAACAAACAATAATGGTACTACAGCAGCTAGAAATGGTATGTTAAATTTGTGGTGTTTGATATCAAAAACACTAACAGCACTACAGGAGTTTTAAATGTGGTGTGTGGTGTTATAAGGGATTGTTACAATATATCTGATATAACTAGGATTAAAGATTAAGCTGTCGTTTACTGGGGTATATTATTAGCACGAAAGTAGTAGAATAAGATGGAATAAATTATCGCAAATTTTAATACTTATTTAAATTTGCCTGCAAACGTTATTACTTTAATATCAACCACTGAGTGTCGAAATGCCAACCATAAAAGTCGTGCTCACCTGTCAAAATCACCGTGGTGTCATTCGATTTTAGAACCACTCCTTTTATTGTGAGAAACTAGTTTTAAAAGTGTTAATTTGACAAAAATCACAAATAAGTAATATTGTTTAATGTTATATCAGTAAGGACGATTTCCAAATATGAAACTAGCACATACACATATGTGATGGCTCACCCCGAAAGGGGGACTTTGCCGATGATATAAATTTTGATTTTTTTCATTTTGTCTGTTGCAGCATTTTCTAAGCTTTAAAATGACACCATACTTGTTGAAATTGATCAAGGCGATCAAATTTTACAACAGAAAATCTGCTGGAAATTCCTATTATTTTCTTTACATTTTGCTCCCTATTTTCACCTGTTTCTTGAATAGTGTTCTGTCGCAAAGCCCCCCTTTTCAAGTGAGTCATTACAAATACATTTACACCAACATTATTGCTTTTCGAGAGGATTTGACTGACTATCTGGGAATCCTTTTGTCACTAAGCACAGCTCAATCTCTGTATTGTTTAAATCAAAAAATGCGAGCAAGCATGAAGCAAAAAGTATCGCCTATTGATTTCTGTATGCATTCAAGGAATGGTAGTTGGTGACCTGCTCATGACGTCAAACTCTTTCATTATAATAAGTTGATACACTTCATCCATTCTACAATAATATTGTTGTTCAGTGTTGTGTGCAATGCCATTAGACAAAGATAATGCTCTTTCATAGAAAATCGTCTCTTCTGAATGACTGGCTACGAAGCCGTCGGTAGTCACAACAGTTGTTCTAAACTTATGGTAAATTGTACTCTGATCGACCGTAATTCCTTCTACTTTTTGTTTCAGAAATAGGGGGTGTAGCAGTTGCTGCAATTGTGATCGCTTCAAGTATTGCGGGTATTACCTTATTGCTAGCTACAGCTCTTCTATGGAGATGGTGCACTAGAGAGGTCAGTAAACCTGTGTCATTCTCAGGGGCCGGAAGGGGAGTGCCAGCATCGGCACCAGGATATGATGGAATAGGGAGTGGGATAGGTAGTACAATAGACCCGGCGATGGATATTGTTCCTTATAATTCAGGCATGGGATATCTTGTCGGTGACAGCTTACAAGGAATAGATGGGTTGCAATATGGATATTTTTGATACTTATACTGTCAATGAATAAAGGCAATTAATCATATAGAAGCAGTAATCAAATAATTTAACGACACATTCTAACGTTATGAAAGTTTTTAAACCTGTCAAAATGTGGGAATAAGGCATAAAAAAAAAGTTTGTTTCCCGTGCGCCGCGCGCATTTCGTTTTGGCGTCATTATTTGCGCATTTCAGTTTTTTATTTGATATTTTAGAAAACGAAAATCAAAAAAGCCAATTTGATAAAAAGAACGGGGAAAATTGCAAAAATTTTACCATAGAAGTGTTTTCTTTTCAACAAGAACTTGAAACCGGACAGGTTTCTTACTGAAAAAATCATCAACCATGCGAATTTTCAATCAAAATTTGCCTTAGCACCTCTTGAACAATAGAAAAAAAAGAAAACAAAATAAAATAAAAAACCGCATTTCGCATTTAGGTTTTTTGACCACCGACAGGAAACAAACTTGTTTTTTTTTATGCCTAATCATTGTTGTTTATATGCATTTGTCATTATATATCTCATATATAGATTCCTGTCCTCCGATTGGTTAAAAATGAGGGCTTTGGTTTAACTAGACCCTATAAATTTACTATGGCCAGGGCATAGTTTTCACTAGGCCCGTTAAATGTATTTTGCCGTGTAACTCGAGCTACGATATGCATTCATGGCCAAACACGCGTGTGTAAGTGCTTAAGCTAGTAATATCTTGCACGCACAATACGGCGCGGTCAGCATTAAAGGAAAAACATATATTGTAAATAATCATCGGGCGTTATAAGTGCTAAAATGGTTGTTTAAACCAACCAGATGACAAAAATCTATATATTCGGTATATAAAACGAATATTGACTGATTTTTGTTAGGGCATATTCATGGTTTTGAGATCACCTCGGGAAAATAATTTTAACCATGGCCCTTAAACAGGCAATATTTGTATATTATGGTCATTACTGGGCATGGGACACCATAAAGGGGCTGTATGGACACATAATTTGCATGATTAGATTAGATAAGATATGCCTGCGGCATTTACTACCGTCGAACACAAAATCCTTCTGGGTCCACATAAGGAGAGATACGGAGCCATAGGTACAATTCATCAAAGGGTTACTTCCCATTTTGTCAGTTAACGGCAATAAATGCATACTGGATCCTATAGCAGTTGTATGGGGCGTGCCTCAAGGCTCAGTTGTAGACCCTGATTGTAGCATACTCTGCTGCAATCCTTCCTCTTTGTGGCAGTCATGATCGTTACAGTATGTTATATACCGAAGACATACAGTGTGCTCATCAAAAAATTTGAACGTATTGGAATGTTATTTAAAACAATTAGTTTCTGAAATGAACTTTACTGACTTACCATGACAAAAGGAAGTAAGCCACAATTTTAAACTTTTGAATTATTAGTGACAAAATACAACTTCAATCAATTTAATTCAAATTTGATTAGTTACCAAGATTTATTTGATCCTTAAAGAATTAGAATAGCATATCTTGAAGGATAGGGCAAATGTAGTCAGATTACCAGTCTTTTACTTCCTTTTGTGATGGTTAATCCATTATGTCCTATACTTTTCATGCACAAAAGTGTAAATGTAAATTTTCGACTTTCTGGTGACTTAATTGTCTTCTACTTACATTTGGCGGGAAGATATTTACACGTACTCCAATATTAAGTATAAAACAGCATTCCGTAAACATTGTGACCTACCTCTTTTTGTCATGGTAGGGCAGTATAGCCCTAACGATCAGGAACTTGTAACTTAAATTTTGTTTCATTTCAATCAGTTACAAAGAAGAGAACTTAAACCTTTAAATATCAAAATATGAAATATTCGTGCGTAAACACTTTGACAATAATGTTGATGTTTCTTATGAGAAGTTCAGATTATATCAACGCTATACTGATAGTAATTTGCATTATTCACCGTGTAAAGTAATTGAGCATAATAATGTATTGCACATTTGCAACAAAAATAAGAATATATGAAGAATTATCTAAGGTGGCTTAGCACACATAGAATTCCTCTATTTATTTTTCTTATTTTTTGATATATGGTGTTTTTATATGTGCTGATCACATTTCTGAAATATAAAATGGGGGTCACCGACTTAGTTTTTGAGAAAAATCCACTTCAAAAACACCATGTTTTACCACTTTTTACCATTGACCTCTATGGTAAAATCAAAATAAATCGGACAAAAACACTTATAATTAAAAAACGGCTCCATTTTTTTCTCTCTTTTTTACATATGTTTTGGTCCTTATATAGTTCTTTAAAAAAACGTAATAAAAAAATATGGTCACCGACTTACTTTTTGAGATATAAAGCAAAATTAAGCAAAACAATGGCATTTTTTTAGCAATGAGTAACACCTTAAGCACTGTGCGCTTTGAGCCCTGCGTCATCAGGAGTAACGCGCATGGTCTTATGCGTGAATATAAAAATGACGCACCTGTAAGATCGCGTTATATTAAAGCGCAAGAAACAGTACGCCAGAAAGTACGCTAAAAGCCCGAGATAAATACTTTGAAATTGTGTCCAACACCGCTGATATCAGCTCACTCGTGTCCGACACCGCATCTGTGCTAAGCCACCTTAAGAACCTTATATAAAGGTCATTCTGAGTGTGGAGTAAGCTTGTTACATTCTTGCACTTTCGCTTTCATTGCGGTGGACTCGGGTCACTTAAGTGTTACAAATAATCAATTTACTTTACAGTTCAATTACGTTAATGTATTTGAAGACAGTAGTTTCTTGGACACGCAGGGCATTCTGTTTTTTGTATGTAAATTTTAAACTAAATTTATAAAGTATTTATTAACTTATTGAATGGGTTATAACTATATTATGAAATCGGTTAAAAGAGATGTAGATTCCAATCGTGATTATTTCTATGCTGTTTTTAAAACATTGTACTCTTTAGTAATATTGGATACATCATGACATACATCATGACCCATTCCATAAATTATAGCTGACCATAATTGATGGAAAAATGAATGGTATCATTGAATTCACAGAAAATAAAGCAGCTTTTCATTTGATCAGTTCGGACCAACTGTCCAATATGGCAAACATGCCATTGCGGCTGTATTGTGTGTCTAATAAGGCAATCTCAAATCGAAAGCAATCAAACCGTTATAATTTTAATAATTTACTCTGTTAATGTCATGACTAGATGTGGACTTTATCAATACAGGTTGTGTTTTGAATAGAAATAACAAGTTAGTTTACGTCAATCAAAATTTACAAATTACCGTGGAATTTAAATCCAAATATAACAATTTAAATTTTGGTTTTCTCTGTTTTAAATTTTTAAATGACTTAAAAAAGAAGCTGTAACTTTGAAAATTTTAACCGGCTTCTAATGTCCAAAACTTAAACACGATTAAGGTTTTTGAATTTCACACTATTCTAAATCAGTGATGTCTTTCGCATGGCATTGGCCAAACCGACAAGGTTTCCATTTTGTGCAGTTGGTCCTAACTGCTGATATATAGTTATGATGTTTTAGTGCAATCAACTTGTATAGATTTGTTTTCGAATAAATTTTTTAAAAAGTACACACCCACTTATTGTCATGCTTCAATCTGTTCATAAGAATAATTCAGTATATTTCCCGCCAAAAATTCCAAACGATTTCATCTGTTGTATTTAATATGAATTGTTTGTTCGTATATCATGCTTCCAAAATGTATAAAATTGGAGGGAGCTAGGAGTCAAAACGCATTTAAATTCTAATCGATAGTTATGACAAATGTGTTCGGATTTATAAGGCTGGGAGTACAAATTATTCTGCATCATTTTGTACCATGTGTTTCCTGTACTTCGTCTGTTATTTAATTTTGTATATGTTCCTGAAACAAAGTTTCGCAATTGATTCTGTAAGTAGTGTATAAAATTTAGGTCCTGGGTATAAAACAATCACTTGCCAATGAAGCCTTATCTGAAATTGGCAAATTTAGGTTTAATACCTCTTCCGTACACCTAGGAAATTATGTGTCAGAAGAAACTAAATATCTTTACATTTAAAATAATAATAATAATAAATTGGATTTATCGACGCCTTATGTTGCCAGCAACCACAAGGCGCCTTACAAAATATGCAAGTTAAAAACATACAAATCAAGATTATCAACAAAGTTAAAAAGATTTTTTTTGTAAGTTCATACCACATGTACCGTGAGGAGATCAAAAACTGATCACAATGAGCAGATAAAAACAGCAATGTGATGTGGCATAAAAATACACTTTTTCAAAAGTTTACAAATATAAAGTATGATAAAACACATGAAACATGCTGCAAGAAATCACATCTAGAATGTAGGCACAAAATGAAAAGGTAAAATCACAGGGAACCATCTGTGCTTAAAATAGAAAGCAAAAAGTTGATAAAAAAACGGCATTCCCCGTCATTGTTCATGGTAAAAAGTCACAAGATACTGTTAAAAAGGTACATATTTATTATGTGCATATTTTTTTGTCCACTGATGTGCAATTCAGTTTTCTATTTTCTTTTGTTGGTCAAAATTGACTATCCTAGATCCCACTTTTAAAAACTTATCGAAATACTCTAAGTAGGGCTTAAAACGTATTAAAATAAAGGGGAAAAAAACGTAAATCAAATCTACTAAGAAATGGCTAAAATTGAGACGAAACCTATGTTTGATATGTCATTTTGTGATGGTGGTGACTATGTCCAGTGTTTTCTACTCCATTATAACCTCAGATGGACTTACCAGTTAGAAGATATATCAGAGCTACTAAAATTTATATATTTAAAAGAGAAACAATTCAATAAAAATATTTTTTGACAACCACAGGCGTAGAAACAAGATATTTATAAGATGTAAAACTAGAAACACTGTTTTCACAACATTTTTTAAAAGTCGGTATAGAATTGGAGATCTTTAGATTGTATACTCAAAAATGATTTTTTTAAGCGTCCTTCATCATAAAAATATTCAGAGTTGCGTAAAGATTGGTGGATGTCATGATCCTTGAAAATGTCATGCTCTTTGAATGTACCGTATGTGATAGGACAGCCCATTCCTAATATTGAAGGAGCTTGACTGATCAATTTAACATTGCCTTTGATCAGCTTACTTCAGAACCCAATTTGTAACCGGTTACATGAATAAATATTCGTGAATATTTACCAATTGATGGTTAATTCGAAGAACTTCAATCATGATACTCGTTTTGACGAGATGGGGTAATGCTATACCGACAGGTAGTCCTTATTCACTGCGCGCGTAAAGACTTCGTGTTGATGGTCAACGAACGATGCATATCAATAGACTCTTGATAAACCATAAAGCATACCCTGAGTAACATTTTACTCCATTTTCAGTTCAGAAGGATTTTACAAAACAATAAACCATGACCTTTTTACTCAACCATAAGTAAAACAGTCTTAAAAGTGATGTACGAGGGTCATTCAAAAAGTTCTACCTGTTGTATCATAACTTTTGTTTTAATAACGGTAGATACTTGAAAATTGGGAAAAATATAGTTAAGAATGTGCCCTACATATTTTGCAACAATCATATTAATATCTTATCTAGATTTCTGTAAGTGTCATGAAAACCACAGAGGGTTTCGTTACACCGGAAACGGTCAAAATATGTGCAACATTTTTAAAAGTGGCTCAAATACAGTAAATTAAAAAGGCCATAATATAGCCATGTTGTTTTGCTATACAGTAAAAGTATTATAAAACATAAGAATGAATATACAACTATGCGGGATGATTGAAAAGCTGACCCAAACTGCAACTTGGTAATTCACAAGGATAACAATAATAGGAACAAATAGCCCCTCCAGCAATAATGTTAAAATCACCAAAGACACAGTTTACTAAGAATTTGACCTGAATAAAACGAGATACAAGATACAGCATTATGAAGCTTTATTTTTAAAATGTTTTCATTGTAGATACCAAGGGCAACCAAATTCAAGTTTTTGACTGAAAAATGTGGTGTAGTAGCTTTAACTGTTGCCTTTTACATAAATACGGACTTGGAAAAGTCAGGCTACAGAGAAACACACTATGCTAATATTTGTAAACCTGAGAGGGTACAAGATATCCTTTCAAATATTGGGATTCTGGGTAATTTCTGTCTGTACCAAGTTTACTTTATCAGTGACAAATGACTTAATGGACTGTTAGGTACACTTTAATATCAAATTTATTCTGTAACTTACATACAATTTTCGTTTACCTATAGTTTTTCATACATAAGCTGCACGTATAATTTCAGGAGAAATGTCATTAGAGATTTTACCGTTTCCGGTGTACCCTACCCTTACTGTGGTTTTCAGGTAACCTACAGAAATCTAGAAAAGATATTGATATGATTGTTAAACCATGTGTAGTTGACATCCTTAGCTATATTTGTGTCAAATTTTAAGTAGCTACCTTTAACAAAACAAAAGTTATGATACAACAGGTAGAACTTTTTGAATGACCCTCGTATATAGCATAAATTTGTCCAGGAAACCGACATTGCCATACGTTTGTACTCAGTGCAGAGTGTATGTCTTTTATTCATGGCAATTTTCATTCATACAAGAATTTAACAGTGTGGTCCGACGTTATCTGCAAATGTAGGTCTGTTATCATCAATATCTAAAACGTAAAAAACAAGAAGAGCATATACATACATTAAGTCATTTCATAGCCCGTTTTAAATAATAAAAAAAAAATCAAACTAGGGTTCACTCACCTGCTGTTACTTTGATGTTTTAATAGACAGTACGAGGGGATATCAAAAAGTTTTAAAGATCACCAAGAAGAGATACAGCCAGGATCATCATTTTATTATGTGACCCTTAAGTCATCTTTAGATAGCCACTGTGCAAAGTAACACATTTCTTCTACTTAAAACTGACTGTCTTCAGACTGACTTTGTAGAGGTCCTCTTTTAGCCGGAAAAAAATCCACATTTTCTGTCGCTAAAAATCAACATTTTCAGGTCGGTTATGCTTTATTACGTCAATGTAATGTCACGTGTTGACTTAATTCCATGATTTTGGTATCAATAGAAAGAGGAGATCCTAACCTATGCTATTGTAGTAAACATATAACCTTTGGGCATGTCATTACAGAATTAGTCTCCGCCAAAGAAGAATAAGTAATATGCTTTGCTGGTCAAGTAACATTGCTATCTTGATCTTTGGTTACCGCGGGTTATTCAAATGATGCCACGATCCCCGTGTATGTATGGAATGCTTGCCGGCGTAATGAAATAAGTTTATGACGTCACTTTGACAGATTCAAATGAAAATGAGTGAAACAAATAATTAGGTAATTCATGAACGATCAGAGTCCAAGGTTTATAAATATTAAATACCTAGTCGATTTTATGAGTTACGATGTAGGATTGGGGCTTATTGCGTTTTAGCGTTTGCCATGATCAGTACAGGACATATTCGCCTATGTAGAATGTTTCTTCTTACCTTATTCTCAGCATCATAGGTATAATCATTGGTTTGTTTGCTATCAACAAGAACTCTTGAAGGAGCAGTCACCTGTCCAAAGAACCTCATATGGTCGAAATGCAAGCTGTCGGCTTCTCTATAGCCGTTATGGATGGGAATTATTGTAAGTTCGCTCTGTTGTGTATAAAATTAAATCAATCAATCAATTAATCAATCAATCAGTCAATGTATTATATTCAAATACTTCAAATATATTCTTCTAGTTGAATTGTTTTGCTAAAAGTAACTGTTAAACGTATTAGATTGTCAGTATAATCAGTCGATGTGGTGTTCCTCAAGGTTTAATCCTTTGTCCGTATTCTCTAGAAGTTGATATGCCAACAGTCTTGATTGGCAGGTCATGTAATTAAATAACAACATTATTATACTGATTGTTTGTGAAATTTAAATTAAGCAGAGTCTTGCTGGTATTGGGTAATGGGATAAAATCATGCTTCCAATGAATTTTACGAAGGAAAGCTTTCTTCGGCATAAGAAATAAGCTAGAATATTCTAATCTTAAAGCCTAACGTAAGTATAAATATTTACTTCATTAAATTAATACTTTCAAGTCAAGACCAGAACATACTTGACAAGTCGTAGTCAGCGTTTGATTTGTAGTTCACGTTCATATGAGCCTATAACAGCATAATAATTGACCTAGGCCTATTATAGCATAATATTATATTATGGTATCTATAATTAAATAAGCATTTATAAAATGCCGCTGATTTTAAGTTTAACACCTTTGTCAGCATCTACCTAAACGTCAGCTGCGTCTTTCTAGTATATCATGACCATTACACTTTAACAGACGTATAATACTCACATTAATGCAATTCATTTCTAAGAGTAAATATTGACCGGTTTGCTCAGTATCTGAAATCATAAAATTAAAAAAAAAATGTTATGTGAGGTTGAAACAGATAGCGATGTAACAAACTGTGATAATCGGAGTCTTCTTTAGCACAGCCTGTGTAATCTGGTGGAGCTTACTACAAAGCCTTTCAACTGGGCCTATAACGAGATATGTCTATCTAACGAATCTGCTTTGATATAAGTAAATTATGTGCTATTGGAAAACTTATTTTAAACCTTTAAAAATCCTTTGACGAATTGACACATTGTACAATAAAATGCAAATTTTATTTTTATTCTCATCTCCTTTTGAACTCTACTCACGTCTAGATTCCCCATCATCCCAAAACAATGATCCTGTGGCTGGGTAGCTTGGCCCATCACCTAAAGCAATCATGAGGCCCATTGGAAGCACGCGGCTGAAACAAATCAGACCATCCATGAGACTAAATATTCATGAATATATCATGTTCATTCATTGGCCAGTTGCAGAAAAGAGCAGACTATTTCCCGTGCGGTAGTTTTTACTACTTTCCCAACAACCTCATCCCCAGAGTCACAGTGAGGTATAATAAAGCAAATACTACATGGATATATCGGTGAAGCAGTGCATCTAGCTATCCCTCAGTATGAGACTATCATAATAGTCACATAACAAGTACCTAAGGAAAGATAGATAGCACAACTTCACATCTGACCATGTACTGTAGTACCGTATTTATATACTCTTATATTACGCGTTGCAAGTTGATATATATTTTACAAATGTAGCGATTTTAAGGATGGTAAACAGGTTCCTAATATAAATATATCCAAACCTGTATGCGCTGCATTTTTCGTATTTTAGGGGGGAAAATAAAGAGCAATGGCATCAAGATTTATACACTTGGCAAGTTACACAATTATTATTATTACTATATCATTGGCTAATGGTACCGATAACTCAGTGACAGAAATATAAACTTTCCATTGAAATCATGTAATCTTAAACATTTTTTAAAGGAACTTGGTCTGATTTCTCAACATTTACTTTTCAATGACATATGAAAAATGATCACTCAAAAGGTCTAATTTTCAAATTTCAGCTAAATCGGTCAAACCATTTTGATTTTATGGACAATTTTGTATTTCAAAGCTGTCTATGTGTTATTGCGTATAATTAATTATGGTTACCATAATTAAACACATATCATACGCAGCAAAAAAGATTGCTCAACGTAGAGTAAAAATTTAATCAACCCGGAAGTAAAAACCCGTTTTTTGAGTAATTTTTAATCAATGTTGCTATAATAGATTTATTTTATTTTTGCAATTTTTCCCTGTCTCTTGAACTGTCCATTCTGTGAAATGGGAATATGAATTCAATTGATTAAATCAATATAGTCCTCAAATATTTGGCAGTGCACGAAGGCGGAAAAAGTGGCCGTACAAAAACTTAGTTTGACATATAAGGGGAATGAATTAGTATAAAATAAAATTGCAGTTACTGAAATTCATCGTCGTCGTCATCATCATCAACAACAACAGCAACAGTAGCAGCAGCAGCAGCAACAACAACAAGGACAACAAAACAAATTACATAAAAAAGTGCAAAGGAGCGTAGGCCTATAACTGCTAAAGGCCTCCAAGCTGTTCACTTATCTACACCTTAATGCTTTTCATTATAAGTGTCCAAATATCATTGCAAATAATTGGTGTTTACTATAAACATATTGATTTGTTCTGATCATGTAGGCCTATCACTAACCTTAACGGCATCAACCTATAATGGAATCAAATTTATTTATCTACAGCCTACAACTTTACAATTATGTGCAGAAATATGTAAAGTGAATACCATATCGCAAACTTAATCTTTAATTTTTAATGCAAACATTTATATAATGTATACAGTGAAAAGTGAACCAAAATCAATATATCTTGGATGAATGTGTTTCTTTTTTTATAGGCATACATGTAACAAAGTTTAGTATCAATAATATCTGTATGAGGATACCCTGATGGATTTTATAATGTGTTATATTGAAACAAGCAATGACAGGCATATCTGAGAACTTGCTGGGTGACTCGGACTATAAATAAACTGGCTAAGCTCCCTACACCCCCACAAAATAATGCAGGTTAGCCTACCTTTTCGGTAAATTTAGTATAGATTAAAGGATTACTCTTCTATTGATTAAATTGTTAAGCCATTAATAAGAGTGAATATTTTAATCTTAAAGTTGAGTAAAAATTACTCCATAGAAGACTAATTCCTTTTTATTTCTGTGTTGATTAAAATTTTAACCTTAACCGATTATTGATCAAATGAAAGGCATGTAGATAGAGGAATTGTTATATCTATGGGACTATCTATGGAACTCACTTCTATGGTAATGTGATTATTAATTTTAGTAATAAACTGCTGAACCTTCACATTCTATTGTTCTTATCAACACTGATTTGCACTCTTTGGCCCGCCACATTTTACATGCCAAGAATGGACTGAATACATCCCTTTGTGCATGCACAATCTTTGCAGTTTATTCTGTAGTTATCATTATAAATCTTGTGGCCAAGAAAATGCAAAAGATGATTCAGATTGACGACACAAAGACCCGTTGCGGCAATGAGACACGTAAAGTAAGACCAGCGCTGGCATTGCAATACAATACACTGCATTGCAGTCAGTGATCGTCAATGCACGATGCATGTGCATCGAAGCCCATTCATTATTCTAATAATATTATATTCGCTGGACTGGACAATGATCATTTGATAGTTCAGCATTTACTAAAATTTGAATATAGATTTGAGTAGTCATGGTAGTTCCCATAGATTTAACAATGCCTCCATTTCTTCAGGGTTCGAAGGGCTCCATCGTGCGGTGTGTGATCACGTCGTTCGTCCCGGTAAATTTTAATCTGTGAATCAGAACGTTTTAATCCGAATTGCGAGTAAGAGTACGGAACATGCACCGAACGATTAAAATAATAGCGTTTTTCCTCTTTTCAAATTTCAGCCGAAATTTACAGTTACTCTGGCGGTGATTAACAATGAAACACGTTATTTGTTCTTCAAAGGTTAAAAAAATTAATCGTTTTTTAATCGAAGCATGTTAATCGCAAACTTTTAGTCTTTAGGTTTTGCTGCGTACATATCTCCAAAACAAAACATAACTCAGCCGTGAAATTTGACATGGGTTATGATACAAATATGAGCAACATTTTGGTTCCAAAAAAAACGTTTTTTCTTGTCAACCTATAAAGTCTTGTTTATCCCTAGTTCTTCGAAGAGGGAGGGGTTGCATCAATCCCCTAACGATTTTTTTGCAGCTAAAAACTCCTTGCGCTAAACATGTACCTCATTTACGCATATTTTAGCGTAAAAATTTCGACCCTACCACCTTCAGGGGAGGGAGTGTAGTGTTCGTCTAAAGTTCGGAGGTCTGGGGGTTGTGTAACTTGAATTGCGAGTAAGAGTAATCCGAATTGCGAGTAAGAGTACGGAACATGCACCGAACGGTTAAAAAAATAGCGTTTTTCCTCTTTTCAGTCGAAATTTACAGTTACTCTGGCGGTGATTAACAATAAAACACGTTATTTGTTCTTCAAAGATTAAAAAAAATAATCTTATTTTAATCGAAACATGTTAATCGCGAACTTTTAGTCTTTAGTTTTGCTGCGTACATATATCCAAAACAAAACATAACTCAGCCGTGAAATTTTACATGGGTTATGATACAAATATGATCAACATTTTGGTTCGAAAATCTCAAAAAGTTGAGGCAATCGGACCATGCTCCTTTAAGTTTACTTTAGCAATCTCAGGCACGTTTCCACTAAAATCTCTTACAAACGTGTCTCAGCCTCACTATGATGATGACGTCGAGGTGACATTGTAACCCACCAAAACATGTAAGGCCGATTTTGAAACACCCTAGTGGTAGTCTTTTTGAGGTGGTTCCCAGTGTGGTTCCACATTATTTTTTTCCATTATGAATTTTTTTTATAAATAACCTTACAACCATTCTTAACGTTGGTTGATTCTAAGAAGATTCTAACCAAACGAATCAATTCAACTTACAATCGACCTTTTATAGATTCTGTTTTGAGTTTTTCAATATTAGAATGATTATAAAGGTATAAAATCAATCTCAGTCTAAGACGTTTGGTTGATTCCAAATAGAGCCTGGGTAGCACCTACCTCTGAACCGTTGTACGCGCTGGTACCTGTGTTGGTATTATGTAACCTCCTCGCACATGGAGATTGATGTAGTCCATAGGAGCTGACAGTACTTTTGTGGTGCCGCGATAGACAGCATTTAATTCCTTACCCTTTACAAAAAAAAAAAAAGGAATTGTTAAGAGTGAGGGATTCAAATACAACCTGAAAATAGAGGGTTACAACTTACAAGCACTGTGCTTTTTCTTTCCGGATTTGAAACTTTCTTTTTCTTGTCAACCTATTAAGTTTTGTTTAACCCTAGTTCTTCGAAGGGGAATGGGTTGCATCAACCCCCTAACGATTTCTTTTTGCAGCTAAAAACTCCTTGCGCTAAACGTGTACCTCATTTACGCATATTTTAGCGTAAAAATTTCGACCCTACCACCTTCAGGGGGAGGGGGTGTAGTGTTCGTCCAAAGTTCGGGGGTCTTGGGGGTTGTGCACTCTTAGAAAGCCAGGATCAAATATGAGCTTATCTTGATTCCGGATCAAAATATGATCCGGAAATGGACCACTTTTCGGATCAAATTTATCCTTTTTCGATCAATCTGATCCATTTTGTGATCATATTTTTGATCCGGAATCAGGATAAGCTCATATTTGATCTTTAAGAGTTTTAAGAATCTTTAAGGCTTTCTAAGAGTGTGTAACTTTGTAATTTTAAATATGTATTTTTTTGGCATTTATATAGCAGATATTCATTTCAAACTTATTTTTTAGGTCAAACTAGTAATTTTCTACAGTATTTAGCAACAACCGCATGAAAATCGGATATCCCTAGAAAATGTTGATATAAATATGTATATTTTTCGGTACAAATGCAGAATTACAAGAAAGATAAATAAGTTTTTGGACTTTTCTCAAAAAAACTATTAGAGTAGGTGACTCTCTGATGGATCAGGAACCTGATTCCAAAGGACAGGAGCAGAGTAAAAAAAAATCCTGCGTTCAGCTTACTGAAGTAATTAGGATGTTGAATGCACAGCCAGACGTGTTGAATCAGATGCTGAGTGAAGACTACTTCTGGCAGGCTGGTGCAAGAAAAAGGATGATGAGAAATAATCATGAACCATTTGATGGAGACACTTGTAGACAAGCAAAAGGATTTTGAATTTGATCCTGTTTTCAACAGAGAGCCAATGTATATAGTTCCTTCAAACATGGGGTTGCATGATCTTGCTTACGAACTTGGCCTACCATCTTTGCAGCCAAGTTCTGAATGCGCTGAAGGTGTTGAATATCGGTCTTGTTTGCACTGAGAAGAAGCCCATTAACATAATCTAATTGGGAAAGGATGAGTGCACGGATAATCAGATGACAAGTTTCCCGGTCCAAAAACCTGCGTAGTCTAGAAATATTGCGAAGATGGTATGTCACGTTTCAACAAAGGTTTTTCACATGAGGTGACAAAGACATACTAGGATCGAATATGACTCCCAATTATGAATCGAATGTTCTCAGTAGGAGAAATTAACATGTCGCCAACACTTTAAGACAAGGGACCAGCATTAGGTTTTATGTGGGAAGAAACTGCAACTAAGAATTCGGTCTTATTGTCATTTAGCTTAAGCAGATTACTTCTCATCCACTGGTTGTGAGCATCAATACAGCAGGAAATTTTATGATATACTGGAGTAGTCTTTGGGATCAAAATAATATGTATACAACACTCTATATCACCCAAACTTCAAATGACCTTACTATACAACCTACAAGTAGGACATACTAAGTAAAACCAAGAAGTCCTATTATAGAACCTTGAGGTAAACTAAATTCTAATATGAGGATCCGAAAAGACTCCATTTATAGAAACACTACCTCCGTATGAAATGTTTATGAAAATCGCTCCGTATAACAAGGGTTCAATCTATTGCATTTTAGTCCTATAGCTATAGGGTTTACATATTATTTTGAATAGTATGATAGTTGTTAACACCTGATAAGGATTTTCTTTATCTCTTTGAGCTAATCCCGAGTTATTGTGGACAAGGTGACCAATATCTGCTCCCTTTTCACAAACAAAAAACAATCATTATCTTTTTACATGAGCTGAAAAAGAAACATCATCATTTTTGTCATGATAAGGCATTACGTCCAAAGACATTCGCTCCCCCGGGAGACATACGCTCGCGATATTCACTCTGACTTTTTCGCTCAAATTAAGAGTGAATGATAATACATTGCTTGAATATTGGTTAAATCGATGTAAATATCGATTTGACTAATGCTAAAATTAATTTAACCAATATACAAACATTGAAGCATTGTAAATATTATTTTCCCTTCATTTGAGAGAAAATATTAGAGCGAACATCGCGAGCAAATGTCTCTCGGGCAAGCGAATACCTTCGGACGTAAAGCCTAAGCATCTTCGGGGTAGCGATATTCCTGAGGTAAAAATCAGTAATTTGTTTATATCACCTAACAAGAGTTTACTGTTTCCGTATAATAATATTAGGATTTCACTGCCCAGGGAGCAGATTTTTGGAGAGTAGAACCTACCGTATAGAAATCATACCATCTTGAATCTGGGAAGTATCCTTCAACTTCTATAGCACCCTGCAAAGTTTAGAATAAATATTGTTAGTAATTGATAAATGTAATACTTAATAACATAACATAACATAACACATTTCAAGAAACCGTTGAAAATTAGCAGCAAAAAATAAATAAAAGAAAAAAATGCCAGCAGATTATCTGTTGTAACAATTGATAGCCTTGATAAATTTCAACTTGTCCCAGATTTCAACAAGTAAGGCTTGTTAAATATATTAAAGCTTAAAAAATACTGTAACAGATGAGATTATAAAATCCAAAATGATATCGTCTGCAAGGGCCCCCTTTTCGGGGTGAGCTATCTAAAGGTAAATTCCTGTGTTTCTAAAATAGGAAAGTTTGACTGCCTGTCTAAAAGAGAACCCTTAAAATATGGAAGGGCTATAAGTTTGGTCAATTTTTGTTCTAACAATAGATATTGGTGTATTTATAGTTGCTTCTATGTCATTTTGCTAAAATGCTTTGGTAAAATTTCAAGACTTTTTCCAAAAAAAAAAATGTTGGTAATTCTGATATTTACATATTTGGCTATATTGTGCGTTAGGACCTTCAACGTTCCGTATCTGGAAAAAAAAATGCGGTCAAGGTGTACTTTTGTCACCATTTTGTGTTAAAAGATGTCATAAATAATTAAGGAAAGGCACTGAGGCTGCACTGTTAGAGCAACCAGTTGCTTTAGTCTTTAGATTTAGGTTAGGGTGTTTTTAGGAAGCTATTTTGTACAGTAAGTCGATGGGAAGCTAATTTGTTGTTTGGTGCTTATTATTTCTAGCATAAACATAAACCTTTAAGACTTTTTCCCAAAATATAGGTAACTCTTGTATTGCATACATATTTGTCATTAAATATTTTTAGAAGGTTCCCCCACTATTGACTGATGATGTAAAAATAGTGATTTATGTGTGCAAAGTGGTGAAGAATGCAATTTCCTTGATTACGATCATTCTACTTGAAGGGTAACCGAACTGAAGCTATTTGCTGATCAATCAATCAATCAATCAATCAATGATACAAGTATTTGCATAACATGCATACCCCATGAAGGAGTCTATTCGTACAGGGGACCCATGATGCCCGTGATGACTATTTCCATTTCCTCTGAGTTTATTAAGTCTCCACTAAACTATGCTTTTAGGATCCGATCAACCTGCCCAGCACCTTTTACACATTTCTATCACCTTAGCGGGGAGCAGCAAGATAGATAAAACATATTGCGTAAGGATTCAAAATTCAAGGTGGCTGGAATAGGACCCGCACTATTGATAAAAACAAGTGCAAGTATGTACTTTTATGAAAACATAATTTTACACGTACCTCATCTAGAACTGGTGTAATAAGTAGCGACGGACCCCATAGGAACTGTCTGTCTATACTGTATGTGGCTTTGTCGGTATTGAATCTGAAAATGAAATTGTAATGTAATGTAAGGCGGTTACCAGTAAAATTTAGGAACATTTAATCGTAATATTCATTCAAATCTTTGGTTGGTTTCCCAGTCAGTATTAAATTCGCAGCAGATTGTATCTCACAGTGCAATGAATTGGACTGAAATGGCGTATTAGCGTTTCTTCTATCCGTTTTGATACAATGTCTAGATGTCTTTGGTAGAAATGAGAAGTTTTTAGCACTAATCAAAATATATATTAGGGTTTTGTTTTTGCTGTTTTTAAAATTCTGTTACATGCAAGTTCAAAACACATTAGGGCAAATAGCACAAAAATTACCTGTTTAAATACAATGTTATTGTAATTTCAATCTTGTATCAATTTCAAATAAAACAAGCATTAAACTATTTGATTCACTATAGCACGATTCGCTTAACAGCTAGATATTATGTTTTTGTTCAGAATGAATAATAAACTCTTACTCGTGCATTAATGGTCGAACAACCGTGCTTCCTTTAACTGTTGCATCATACATGAGAGTGTAGAGGAACGGTAGCAATCGGTATCTTACGAGAAGAACCTCACGTGACACACGAGTCATCTCCTCACTAAAAGCCGTTGGGTGTTGCGGCTGAAATTGGATACAAACCCTTGATGATTTTACTAGATAGAAGTAACATGGTAGCTCATATTTATGAAAATATAATTAAAAATGTACAAAAGAAGAATCATAATGGTCTTAAAAACTAGCCACAAATTTACTTTACCTGCTTTCGCAATGTGCTAAGAAACTCATTATGGCTGATTTCTTAATAGGCGTGATAGTTATTGATGATAATAAAATGTGCATTTTTATCAGAAAAACTGGATTCTATCATACGATGTGGATGTGTGATGAGTTCGATTCTTACGATCATTCGTTGGTCAGGTGATCCGTCAGCATTATGATTCCTTGAGAACGGATAGAAAGCTCCTAATTGCATCCATCTCTGGCACATGGACTCAGTCGTGTTAAACCAAAAGCCACATATATCAGATCCAGTCTGAAGAAAACAAAACAATGAAAAGAAATAGAAATTTGGCATTTAAATAGCATTTTAATACTTGAAGTTGTCTGATCTGTAATATTTAATTTTACCTGAAAATAACACATCTGCATCTGGTAGAATATATTGTTACAATTCATTTCTGACGTCAAATACATTCTACTAGATGAAAGGAAATGGACAGGCAGACAATTTTGCCGTCTTGGTGCACAATAGCTTTAAAGCATTAACAATGTTATAGCTTTACAGTTATTTAATTTACAGTTTAGATTGAATATAAAGAGAGTTTTCCATGATATATAAAAAATACGCAGATGTTTGAGATCACCTAAATCGATTTGCACTTAAATCGTGCAAACAAAGCAAAAAATGGTGACACACACATTAATAAATGAAAGAATCCATCCATTGTTATAATTTTCCTGGTTTGCGTGCTTGTAATGCTAAAAATATTGCGTCCCTTCCCATGGATGGCGAGATTGGATCTGATTTTTAAGGAAAATGTAATGATAACACTTACGTAAGGGAAACCAAAGAGACTGAATTCCAACATACCTGAATGCAATGAGAACAAAATGATTTGTTTGTGTTTTATAACCTTATTTTGTCATGCTCTTCTTGCTATTATTATTGGTGCTGTTTTACTTCTTCTTCCTCCTCCTTCTTCTTCTTCTTCTTCTTCTTCTTCATCCTCCTCCTCTCCTCCTCCTCCTCCTCCTCTTCTTCTTTTCTTCTTCTTCTTCTTCTTCTTCTTCTTCTGCTTTTGCTTGATTGTGTTTTGATTTCAAATTTTTTAATTTTTTTTTTATTCTACTTATTTCATACCAATGATGCTCCATCCCAAGTTCGACCAGATGCTCTGATTATCACCCAGCCAATGAGCTGCATAGCGACTGGTACCTACATATGATGATCGCGTCAGTACCAAGCCCCGTTTGTCTGGCCACATTCGTTTCAGTGCTCTAGAAATAAACACAACTTTTTTCTTTTTCATGAACTCAAAATTGTGCTAGTGTAAACAAGGTTTTCAATTTTTAAGAGAAAAAGTAAAACATGTAAGTGATCCCTAACCTACCTATATAGTCAGGTAGATCCCAATCATGAGTGTCAAGTGGGTATATATGCAATTTTCTTGATGAAACTGATAGTTGAGAGCGTGTACTTTAAGAATTTGGATGATGCCAAAATTCACGCTTGAGTAATTTTTGTTATTTGCGTAAAGAAGCTACACCCTCTTTTTCAAATACGCCTTAGGTATGACAAATCTGATTTTTTGGTGTAAACATACTGGCCCGTATTCCAGAAAGGTGTTTAGCTAAATCAAGGTTTTATTTCTCGCAACCTGCTTGAAAGCTGTAATGATGCGTATCATTCCTGGCCTCCGTGGTGTGATAGACAGAATAATGGAAA
The DNA here is from genome assembly GCA_000969725.1 of Ophiothrix spiculata. Classification (NCBI taxonomy): domain Eukaryota; kingdom Metazoa; phylum Echinodermata; class Ophiuroidea; order Amphilepidida; family Ophiotrichidae; genus Ophiothrix; species Ophiothrix spiculata. The sequence goes on from JXSR01S008798.1 coordinate 48,242, forward strand.
GAATTTTCGATTTTAATTCAATAAATTTTCAAATTGATCAATGCAGAATGATTTTAGATGATATAACAGAAAACATCTTGTCCCAAAGAGGTTTTAACAGCTTTCAAATAAAAAAGTGCACATATTGAGGTTCAAAATGGCTAAAAAGATATATTTCTACGCACCAAAATGGGTTTCAAAAACGCATTAGCCCAGCATTAACGAAATTAAACATGTTAAATATCCAAAGTAATCCATGTATATGACTTTAAATGAATCATGTGTCCCCAAATTATTTCCCACGAAAATCCAAAATATCCACCAAAATTAGGTTCAAAATGGCAGCAAAAGAATCCTTTTATACGAGGAAACAACTGGTTACAGTGACAATAAATTTATATTTAAACAGAATTCAAAATGTTCTGTTTTCAAAGTAATGAATGAATATTGCTTTAGGGGCTACAGAAGAGACATACTGACCAAGCTGTGCAATTCATCTGTATTAATAAGGCCGCAAAAATTATATTTCCTATAGTATGCGTATGCTGTAGGGGTATTTTTGCGGTCGTATTGCGTCTCTTTTTTTTGATGATATTTTAAACTTATAACATGGTTACAAATGTTATTGTTGAAGTACAAGAACCATTGTCATTAATTATTTTGGATATCAAATGTTTTTGATGCTATTTTGCTGATGCTGTATCCCATCTTAAGCGAATATGCTGGAACTCATTGTCAATACCCATTTGATTTTTTGAAACAAGTTAACACAAAAGTGTAAAGAGATGCTTATGTTGTAACCAACAAAGCCATTTCTCATTAATTAGTTTCAATATTCAATACATTAAATGCTGTTTTGAAGTTGCTGTAACATGTTTTAGTGCAAAGCGTACGGTGTTAGTGCTGACGTTTCAAGTCGTATAAATGTATATTTTTTAAATTCTGAATATATATGAATGGTATATCTTGAGGACAAATAATCTTCATGTCAACTTAAATGTTCCTCTGTATAGATAGTTCAGAATATTTGGTTTTCTTAAGGCTACTTTGGTCGATTTCATTGAAAATATGCCATTTTGAAGTTGAAGCATTCAAATGACCCAATTTTTAGAGAGTTACATTATATATTTCATTAGCTTTAATTTGATACCAAACATGATATATTTACAACTCAAATGGGATCTGTCACACTTAACATGGTATGTAAAAAAGGGGTACGGCATTTGACGCCAATAACAAAAATTGCTCAAGCGTGTATTTTTGGCATGATTCAGGTTCTTAAAGTACACGCTCTAAACTACCAATTTCATCCAAAAAATTGCATATATACCCAACTTGACACTCATGCTACAATTTTGATGTAATATATCTGACTAATATAGATGTTTTATTGCACACCATCGCTCTTGATTATTCATTTTCTTTATATTATACATGTCATCTAAGGCAAAAAAAAAAGTTTGTTTTCTGAGGTGGTAAAAAACCTAAATGCGAAATGCGTTTTTTTATTTTATTTTGTTTTCATTTCGTTGTATTGTTTCAAGAGGTGCTAAGGCAAATTTTGATTGAAAATCCGCATGGGTGATGATTTTTCAGTAAGAAACCTGTCCGCTTTCAAGTTTTTGTTGAAAAGAAAACACTTCTTTAGTAAAAATTTTGCAATTTTCCCCGTTCTTTTTATCAAATTGGCTATTTTGATTTTCGTTTTCTAAAATATCAAATACAAAAATGAAATGCGCAAATATATGACGCCAAAACGAAATGCGCGCGGCGCACGGGAAACAAACTTGTTTGTTTTTGCCTAATGCAAAGGCATATTTATTTGGAAATGAGCATGCAAGAACTTTGAACATAATGTTACAAATCAAAGTCGATGGCGAAGTAATATAAACATCAGCTTAAAATGTAGCGGTTACTACTAACAAACTGCTGGTCTTCTGGTCTAACAAAATTCATAGAGTTGTTGTATCATCACTGCATGTATTTTTTAAAATCATATTTTAGCCATATCGGTGTTTTCATCACTTACTCATACGACATAATACTCATATCGTGACCAAACAAACTGTGCGTATCGTAATGCATTCCGCCATAATGCTTAGCATCCATGCATATGGTCTTATCGTATATAACATTGCCCAGAATCCCTGAAAATAGTAACAGACAAAAACAAATCAAAAAGAAAAACGAAAAAAGAAGAAGTAACAAACATGCATACAAACGAACAAACAAAAAATAAACAAACAAGCAAATGAATGGCATACCAATGCAGGGGTTTGCGGAACACAACAATTGACAGAATTTGTGACGCGATCAGGGGTAATGAGTCACTTGTCGGCAACCACATGTTACTGGATTTATAATGCGTTAAGCGGCCCATACACGATCAATTTTATTGAAGCAATGTTATTGATATGAATATTGTCAACAACATTTTAGGACACACACGATTCAATTATATTGCGCAATAAACCCGTCATTTGAATGCAGGACGTCGACGGATAAGGTCATGGATATTGAAGGTACTATGATGACCCAATGCGTTTTTTATGCAGACTGAGATTTGATTGCACAATAATATTGACAGTTACAATACACGAGACAATATTATTGTGCAAACGTCAATAAAAATCAAAGTAGATTAGATTTCTTCAATATATTGCGCAAGCCATCAATATCGTATATACACGATCAATAATATTGCACAATAGTCGATATTGCACAATAAAATTGATCGTGTGATGGGCCGCTTAGTCACACAGTCATAACCAGCCTCTGATCAATTGTCCATTGTCTACATGTCCTTGAGTAAAAGTCCATTGAATAAATCAATAACAATCCATTAAACAGATAGAAGCAGCGTTCAGACGGTCGGACTTAAGTTGCTTATGACCGGTCATAACTTGTGTCGGTAATACTGCCCTAGCACGACTAAAGGACGTAAGTGACATGTTTTACGAAATGCTGTTTTATTCAGTATCGTAGTGGTTATGTAACTTCCCCAGTAACTGGTTTACGCACATTCCTTGACATCGGTGTATGCTATACTTTTATATGGTGATCAGTTCGATCATGGTTCAAAATCAGAAAGCGTGAACTAGTTGTTAGAGTGATAATCGGATTACACGTAACACTTCGAGACTGAATTTACCGGTAACAACTGGTAGCGCTATCATTTTCTACTCCAAAGAATGCAAATGAGCCAATTGAATACAATGGCATGCTCTGCCGCACATATAACAGGGTACTCAACAACGGAATAAAGCTCATTATCCTCATTTGCATTCTTATGACCGGACTTATGTCTGGTCTTCATCGGGTATAAATGCGTCGGATATAAGTCGCGCTATACCCGATAGAGTTAAATCCGACTATTGTTCTCACTGCAAATTTATGTCCGACGCTATTACCGACACAACTTCTGACCAGTCACAAGCAACTTATGTCCGACCGCCTGAACGTGGCTGAAGTTTCCAACATGAAATTTTTTGATTTTCTGGTGACCTAACTGACTCCTACTTTTGTTTGGCGGAAATTATAAAACAGCATTTCGTAAAAAATGTCACTTACTTCCTTTTGTCATGGTAGGGCAGTATTACCGACACAAGTTATGACCGGTCATAAGCAACTTAAGTCCGACCGTCTGAACGCGGCTTCAGACATCAAGATGAACATACTTCATTGTGCACATGTCATTGAGTATTAAACCCATTGAATAAATCAATACCAGCCCATTAGGCTCACCAGAACAAAATTGTATAAAACCAGTAACATGTGTTTGCCGACAAGTGACTCATTCCCCCTGATCGCGTCACATTTTGTTTACACCTTCTTTGACAATAATAGTTCTGAAAAGAAATAAAGCCAAACGTTTCTCTCCACACAAATGGTTGGACCGTGATACCTTGGCCAAAATTACTTGGGTCACTTAAATGACAAATAAAGTAATATGAGTACAATTGAGTGTTGGTTCAAACATTGTAAGGATTCAGGGGCCGTATTCATAAAGCAAACTTAAGTGCAAAATTTTAAGACAAACTCTTAGAGTTGCACTTAAATGAACAAATATTTACGGGAATCCCTTAACTCTTATAATTTTAAGGGCAACTTTTAAGAGGACACTGGAGCACACTTAAAAGTTGCCCTTAAGTCTCATGGTTATTCTATAGCATATATTTTACTTAATTTGCTTTTTAATAGAAGAGAATACTTCAAGTGTGACTTAAGAGAGTCAGTTTAATACTTGGAAATAATTTTTACAAATTATAGTTAACATTTTTGCACTAATGACACCCTACAATAAAGCAGAAATGACTGTAAATGTAACATTTACTTTTAAGTGCTACACTTTCACTTAAGTGTAAGGGAGTTTTATGAATACGGCCCCAGATTCCCTTCCTTCCTATCCCAGTACCACCCTCCCCCAACATCCGATGTTGAGAAAAACACATGTGCACTCTCTTTCAACAAATATTAAACAGGGGAGCGGGGAGGTAAAGTGTCCCAACTATTTTGGACCAATATTGATAGGTAGATATTTAAACTTCTTTCTGAAAACACTTACTTGGGTAATACGGAGGATAGTTCCATCTGTTGTTGTTGCATCCAGTTAGTGACCCTTGGTAAAAATTAGACGGCTCATTCATGTCCTAACGGAGAGAAATGATAGAAAACATGATTTGATTTTTGATAATTTTACTATTACAGCAATAATTAAGTCATACAGAATTTCATGTTAATAGTTTATAATTTTTCAAGTAATACATTTTTAATTATAGCTTCTGTCAACCGTCGTATTCACATCTGAACAGATGAAACATTGTTTTTATCAATGGAATTTGATCTTACTACTTAAAGCGTTACTCTGCATTTTCCAGAATTGTTTCCTTGTTGGAAAGTGATGATGATGATGATGATGATGATGATGATGATGATGATGATGATGATGATGAGGATGATGATGATGATGGTGATGACGATAATAATAATAATAAATGCATGACTTACAATCCATAGTGCGTCATACTGGACCTCTTGGTAAAACTCCTCACACATTTGAGTCCAGTAATCGAGTGTTTTATTCAGCGTATAATCAGGGTAAACACTATCTCCAGGCCAGACCTGTTAACGATAAAGATTGCATGTACAATTAAGGTAGCCAAATAGTCCCAACTTTGTATACCTGTATAGTCCGAGACGGTCTTTGTCTTTTTGAAATTATACTGGAAAAGTCAGTTGTCTACTTCTTAAACATTTCAACAATAAGGATAATATAAACATAGATTAAAAATTCTATTATAAAAACCCCATTGTTTCTAAAAGCGGAAATGTGAGAGTAAGGGACAGGATTGTATCTTTTTGACAAACTTCTCTCATTCTATGGCAATACTCCATCCATTTTTTTTCAAGAACAACACAAATCTACCAAAAGATACAATACTGCACCTCAATGAATTGTGAATGTTCATCTCGAACAAGCTGTTAATGCGGCCTCTAGGTCCGCAGAACAATGATATTCATAATCCGGATCATATTCTTAAAATAAAACTTTGCAGATGTTCTAAAACAAGTATAAAGATTACGAATCTGCAAAAAATAAATTTGTAGAATCACAGCCATTGCAAATATTACAATTGCACTTCAAATAGGGCTATATCGAAATGACCAACTCGTTCCCTATAATAGCTGAAGCAACACAGGCCATTCCGTAAGGATTTAGTAGTTTTACTTACATTACCAACAAGATCATCAACACCGCCAGGATCCTTGACAAAGATATCCATCTCGACTCCACGATCATAGGCATGGTAGCCTTCTCCTGGTGCGTATTTGATAAAACCATCCTGCCAAAATACAAATAAATGTTTGTATGGTGTCTATATTATTCAACATTTGTTGTGACCTTAACAAAATGTAAATTTAGACGTAAACATTCCTCGGAAACAACTTATAGACGACGTCACTGTTACGTCTCATGTTATATTTGACAATATTTTGTTACATTACCGTATTATTGCATCTGAACATCACTACGCAGTTATTGTATGTCTTAAGTTTTCGACGAAAATTAAAACATGCCTTTTTCATTTAAATATCTCCATAAATGCCATTACAGATGTTAAGAGTTTTTCCGTCCTAATAAAAGCCTACTCAATTTTGCATCATTTAATCATGTTTAAAGACAACCACAAAAACAACAAGAAAAACAACAAGAACAAGAAAAAGAACAACAAAAACAACAACAACAACAACAGCAACAACGCCAATAGAATAAGTTAAAACACCGTACATACTGATATTTCTTCTATTTCCCGTCAGAAATTTGAAAGACAAAGAGTGGATTCCTCACTCTGAATCTGAAACGTGAAGGTTAGGTGTGCGCGTTAACGTTAATTCCCTAGAGCTGTTGGCTGCTTGCTTGCTTTCTTGCATGGACTGATGTAATTTATACTACGATATTTACCAGAATAATGATAAACTTCATGCCATCCTCGTGGAGCTCATTTACATATTCAGGAAGTCCATCATAAGTGACCTTATCATAGGTGAAATCTTTCTTCTCATCCATGTAATCGATGTCACCATATTGAACGTCCTATATGGTCAGATAACACCAAGAGTTTTGTCAACAATAAATACATACAGAAACAGTTTATCGATCATCAAATATGATTTAACATTTTACAGGTATATCATACTTGAGTACAAACAAAATACGGTTAAATCCATTAAATTGTTGCTTGAAATTCTATATAGTACATGTATCGTGCACGTGCATAAATATTGTGATGATTCTATACCAAGTGGGGAAGCCGAGTTGAACAGAACATCTTATCTTTTACTGTTGATTACAATGTTTGTTTCACTGCAGGAAATATTTGTTTTATTTTCTTATTTCATTTTATAGTTAAACATAAATAAACTTGTCATTCAAAAATATATACAGCTTGTCCCAATATTAACGCAACGAGCAAATAAAAAATATAAAAAATAGTTGCCAAAAGATTAAATCATATAATGTTTTTCCAAAGTGGAGTAACTTCTCTACATCATGCTTTTTGTCCCATTTCATTTTACCACTCCAGTCCAAAGATATGAAGAATTTAAGAAAGCTCTTTAAATCTACTTTGGTCCGATTTGTAAGTTTAGACTTCCAGCTAAAGAAATACAAACTTGAAATGAAGAGAATTCTGCAATCAACTGGAGGACAATCAATCCAAACCAATCTTACCAGACCTGTATAACATTAAGTGATATTAATTTTTAACTTAAATGTGTCAAAATTTTCAATTAAAGTACGGATCTTCCTGATTCCCTCATATTCCTTGAATCTGTTACTTCTGGTGTGACAATCGGGTACTTCTACCAAAAGAGTAAAAAAAAAAAAAAAAAAAAGGATTCTAATGAAAGGTGTCAACCAATAAAAAGTTTTTACCCGAAATCACGTAAGAAACCCGAAGACAAAGGAGTTTAAGAACTCAAGGAAGTTAATGATTTATCTGGCCCTTCAAGGGGACGCAACAGGTTGACTAAACCAGACGCAACAACCTGCTTAATATCAGCAGATCATCATTAAATTCAGTCCTTATGTCATGAAATAGGTTCAAGGGATGCTTCTCCTACTCATGTGATGTTTTTAGAAATATCTATTCAATGTGTGCCAAATGATGCCACCAACTGACCAAAGGTGAAACTTTACAGATTAACAAATCAGACCATCAAGATTTTTTGGTCTTCACAAAATGCGCCATAATTGATTCAGAGATCCAATTAAACAAAAAAAAATCCTGTAAAAGCCAATGGTCTACTCCTTAATATTGTTTTAACGTTTGCTCACCATTGTGCTCTGTTCTCTCAAAATAAAAGTTCAAAGTTCATTGCGTTTTTATTGGGACACCCTGTAGTAACATTTGACACGTATATGAATACTTACGTGTGGAATATCAGCGTCTCTAAGTTCGTCTACTACTGTTCTCATACGGTCTAGTGTCCCATAATTCCATCGACTCAATTGGAATCCCAAGCCCCAGTATGGAGGGATTTCTTGTCGACCAATTGCCTACAGGGAAAGGAGGCTTTGATAAAAAAGTCTTTCATTTTACAAGAATGTTATAGTTTACACTGCGAATATCCATTTATTGTTTAAGAAACTTTGAAACTTTCAAACTGTTGAATGATATTTAAGTAACAGTAAACGTGTCTTTATCTAAGACACTTCACAGATTGAATACAATCTCTTAATTTAATATTAAACGATACCAGTAAAACTGACGTTTGCGATAGGTTTGAGAAAAGAAGATATCAGGAACTTCCCATCAGGCCTTGCTTCCAATGGGATATTTTGTACATGTTATCATGAACATTTTTGGTGATGAAACATAGCACAATTAACACAATTTTGCATTTTAGACATGTTTTATCACTAAAGCTATTCACGACAACCTGTACAAAACATGCCGTTGAAAGCAAGGCATGATGGGAAGGTTCTGATATCTTCTTTTAGTTTAAGAAGCATACCTCGGTATACAGCTGCACAACATGTTCTGGTGAATCTCCGACAAATATGTAGAAATCAAGCACGCCTCCTATAGTTCTGTAGGTAAGACCGGGCATTGGCTGGAGGACAACGTCTGAAATTAAAATTGAAAATGAATTGTTGGGAAAAATCTTTAAAAGAGTGACAATTTTCACTCCCTCAAAGAGTGTATTATAACTCTATAAGAGTGACATTTCACTCTTTAAGAGTGAAATCCCGTTCGATTTCACTCGAAAAGAGTGAAATGTCACTCTTTTGGAGTGAAAAAAAAAATCACTCTAACATATGTCTAAGAAAGAGTGACCGCTCACTCTTTTCTTTTAAAAGTGTACATAGAAAAAACAATGACTATAGTATGACGGGAACAAGAAAAATAGGGAGAAGTGACCTTGTTGTAAAAACAAAGCAAAACAAAACAAGCTACTGTATAGCCCTAAACCTATTCAAGCTATCTATAGGATTAGAGTCACAGAGGGCCATCTGTATCCCCAGAATGCACCTCAGAAGGATGCTTGCCTTTTCTTTCTGTACTTCTTCCTCCAATGTGGTGGAAGTACTCTATGCTGTATACTAGTATTTCATAATAAGTTACATGTACTTCTCTTACCCATAGCATTGCTATTCAGGAATAGCACCCCGTGAGCCCT